>SNVD02012346.1:0-65957 GCA_013180625.2 Boswellia sacra | reverse complement strand
TCTATGAGTCGGGATTTGCTTCCCATCCAGTTTTCTTATAAACTGGCAAACAGGGTCGTTTTTAGTCAGATTCCCTAGACTATCATACTGCAATTAATCACGAAATTGTGTCCAAAGATTAAGCAATTCACGCTGAACAAGTCCACAAGAATGTGACTCAAGAGTTAATAAAACATTATCCAGCAACTCATTACTCAGACCATTCTTAATAAATGACAGTTTATCTTCTCTATTTCTGGATACAAAACCTAATGAACGACAAGTCTAGTTACAATTCCATCTAGCACATTTATAACATATTTGTAACCTTTTCGCTCTTCGCCTCTTGGCGTAGTAGCTCTTTCCTAGACCAGGCATGTATTTTGCGAGATTAATGTCCGGCTCACTGGACAATCTCACCTTTGCTTCGATAAGCCATCGGATATCAGCAGGCACATTTAGGAGCATCAACGCCCAAAGTCTAGTCATCCGTACTTTATAAATTTTAAACACAGCATTTTGAGGAAGTGAAGGGAAATATTTATGAAGTTTCGACAGAAAGATATCGGCATCCATTGAAGAGGAGAAAAGAAGAGATATTACCGATAATGCAATCGGGTTTTTTTTTCTCCAAGATATGCACGTTTCAAACCTTTGGCGAATGACTTCAACTTCCGTTTGGATGTTTCCATAAGCTGCTGCACAAATGAGCTCAAAGCACAGATAATCAAATTGAACAAAAGAAAGGAAAAAAAAAGAGCAAAAACGAAACTAAAGACACATAAAAGAGATAACAACACAATAGCAAACAAAAGTCAAAAACAAGTAAAAAAATATAAAAAAAATGAGACAGATGGCAAAGAGAGATAAAACCTGATCAATTTGATGGCCTACGAAAGGAATCTCCTTGAGACACAAAAATCGATCATTATTACCTCATTTTATTTTTCTTTTCTTCTTTTTTTTATTTTTCAAAAATATTGGGTTGCCTCCCAATAAGCGCTTGGTTTAACGTCCTCAGCCCGACGTTGGTTCCATCATGGGAGGATCCAATTTCTGTTGTGCTTCTCTAATGGGCTTGGATCCTTCTTCCAACAAGAAATGGTGCATGCATATGGCTGGGCCTTGGATGTTAGCAATTGTCCACCCAATAGCTGTTTTGTGGTTTGTAAGTATTCGGACGAGTTTTTCTTCTTGTATTCGTGCAAGGCCCATTTCTATTATAATTGGCAAAGCATCATTCTCACTCAAGAATCCATGCCTCAAATGATCTGGAAGAAGCTTAAGCTCCAAGGCAGGGGCTGTCATCACAGAAGGAAGAATTTTCTCATTAGATAAAGGAAATTGAATGTACGAAACATCATACCTATTTGTGGTTATTGCTATGGTCTCATCTAAGCTTGTCACAACTTCCTCCATTTCTTTGGACAATTGTATCAAAATTTCTGACTCCTTAGAATTTTCTGTCCCTATGTGCTCATTAATAGCTATATCCAATCGATTCTTGCGAGTTAACTCAAAACATTGTTGTGGCAGAGAATCAACAACGTCAACTGCAAAAACAGAATGTAAGTCACTAGAGTACCTAATTGCCTCAAAAATGTTGAAACATATCACCTTGCCATCAAACTCTATGATGAGAGTGCCATCATGAACATCAATCTTTGTTCTAATAGTTTTCGAGAATGGTCTCCATAACAGAATCGAAGTTGGATTAGGAGATGTCTCATCCTCTATTTCAAGGACAAAGAAGTTTGCTGGGAAAACCAATTGAGTCACCTGCACAAGCACATCTTCCACAACTCTTTTGGGATATGCATTAAAATGATCAGCAAGCTGAATGGTAATACCAGTTTCCGCAAAAAGTCCAAGATTTAAAGAAGCATAAATAGAATATGGCATGAAGTTAATAGATGCTTCTAAATCTAACATAAACTTGGTTTTACCAATGGTGCATGGCATGGTGAACGTACCTGGATCTTTGCACTTTGGAGGAATTTTCCTTTGCAATACAGCTGAAACATCTTCCCCCACACTTACTTTCTCATTTCTTTTTAACTTTCTTTTGCTGGTGCATAACTCCTTGAGACATTTTGTATAATGAGGTACTTGCTCGATAGCATCCAGAAGTGGTATATTTACCTCGATTTTGTGAGAAGTTTCCAGGATTTCTTGTTCTTGTTCCTCTTCTTCGATTTTGCAAATCTACTAGGAAAAAGTGGAGGAGAAACATATGAAGGAATGGGGGTTATAGGATTTACCTGAGAAGTCAATGTTTTGTTCATGGTGGAAGTGGTGTCATCTCCTTCATCAGTTTGTGATTTCCTTGGCAAGATATCTAATTGCTCTCCACCTCGCGAAGTTATCGCACTAACAGTCTCTCCTGGATTGATCACCGTTTGAGAAGATAATTTTTCTGAGTCTTGGCCCTCGAATTTGCTCATGCTAGTAGCCAATTGTCCCATTTGATTTGCCAGGTTTTGGATACTTGCCCCAGTTTCCTGCTGGAATTGCATTGTGTTGGTGGCAAGTGCATTAACAATATCTTCGAGAGACATACCTGAGTTTTGCGAAGCTGGTTGCGGTGCTGGATGTGGCATTGGTGGTGGCTGCATTTGAAATGGTTGCTGCACTCTAGGTTGATTGAAACCTTGCAGCCAATTTGGTATGCCATTTGGGGCGATTGGTTGATGATTCCAGTAATTAAAATTAGGGTGATCTCCCCATCCGGCATTGTAAGTGTTAGAGAAGGGATCATACCATTGCCTTGTTTGTCCTGAAATCCACCCATGGCATTGGCTTGTTCCATATATTCTTCTTGTAAAGTTGGATACATGTCGATTGGATGCTCCATGGTAGAATATATCCCACATGCATAAGATTTCTGCATATCTCCTACAGCCATGTTTTCCACAAGAGAGGTTAGCTCAGAAAGTTGTTGTTCAATGTTCGGAGTGCTTACCTCATTTACTCTCCATGGTACTTGTGGCTCAAATCCGCTACTGAATTGATAGAAGTTTACTGCCATGTTGTCTAAACACAAACAATCAGAAAAGAAAAACAAAGAAAATATGAATCAACAATGAAAACAAAATAACAAATCGATTAGAAAATCAATCCCCGGCAACGGCGCCAAAAACTTGATGCGTTCGAAACTAGCAAGTATACTAGTCGCACAAGTAATAAAGTGATAAGTAAGATATCGTTCCCACGAGGATTGATTCTAATTGAATTTGTTATTTCCAGCAACAATAAACTAAACAGGGGGGATTTTTGTTGAATGCTTTACTAAATGAAATAAGAATGCAAGTAAAGAATAACAAAACAGAAAGTAAATTTGAATGAAAAATCAATGGGAGAAAGCTGGTTAAGGGATCCTTCTCTACCACAAGATATGGATTTGCGAATTAATTGTAGAATTGTCATCTAATTACAGCATTGAAGTTATCAACCGTAGATAATAACAAGCTCTATTACCCCAATCTTTCCTTACTTTGTTGTTAAATAAAACAAGCTCTTTATTTAATCTCTATCCATTAAACAACCTAGAACAAGCTCTCTGAGTTTAATTCAATGGATGCATTATGATAAGAAAGATAGGTTGATCTAAGCAATAAACACACAAGCTCGGATTATTTAACTTAGGTTATATTCTCCAATTGTAATCTCTGATCACAATTTTGCTACTAATGATTAGAAATTCAAGACAATTACGGATCAAGATTTCTAGTCTAGCAATAAATCACAACCAGATTATATTCAGTTGGCCACTCAAATACAATCAGCAAGCAATCATAAGCATTAAATATGGGAGAATACAAGCAACTTCAATTAGAGAATTGGATAACAATTCCTTACACAATCAACTTACAAAAACCATATCAGGGGCTTTGAAATCACCCTCAACCAATTCAGATTCAGTTACACATGTTTAAGAACGTGGTAAATACAATACAACATGGAGACATTCCAGAAAATGAAAGGGAAGGGAAAAACTTAGCAAATTTGATGTAATTCTCTTTGGATTGTAGTTCTTCCTCTTTCCAAGCTTCCTTTCTCCTTCAAGAACTCCAAGAGATGAAAGAATTCCAGAGCTGCAGCCTCCACCACGTTCTCCCCTCTTCAAGTTATGAAAATAAAACCCTAAAATGTGTTTAAATACTCTGCTACAGTGACTTGCTACAGTGCCCCGTATTATACATGCTACAGTGACTTGTGGAATTATATTTCTATACATCTCACACTGTTTTGATTACAACTTTTGGTACACTGAATGGATTTATAAACCGTAAATTTCTCCAGAAAATAGACTTCGAGAGCTTTCCAACGGTATATAACATGTCATCGGGTTCATTGTATATCAATACAATTAAATCCGAGAAGATCACTGACTAGCAGAGGTGAAAATGAAGGGTTTTACTCCATTTTTGTGTAAGTTACTCCAAAACTCCTACAAACATCAAAACCACACAAAAACATAAAAATACCAAGGAATATAGCAAAGAAACATGGACGAATTGATATAAAAGTAATACATAAATAGACACCTATCAGTATACTATGCCTTTTCATGTTGCACGTTCCATTGCGATGCGTGCATGGCAGTCTAGTGGTTTAGAGGATGTCCGCTCTACTGGGACGGGATTCTTGATTTTCAAATTTAGAACAGTGGAGGAGGTTCAGGATATTTTAGAGAGAGGACCCTGGATGTTTGGTGGGAAGCATATCATTCTTCAACAATGGAATCCTCATTTTTCTTTTGATCAGAGCAGGATTTTCAGGATTCCAGTCTGGATTCGGTTATATGGACTACCATTTCCATTGTGGTCAACCAAAGCACTCAGTGCTATTTCTAGTATGGTTGGTCGACCTTTATCATGTGACAAGATGACTTATGAGCACACTAGGTTATCCTATGCCAGAGTCTGTGTTGAGATAGATGCGGAGTATGCTCCAGTGCAAGACTTTAAGATCCGGTGTAAGCTTTCTTCTGAACCGATCAAGATCAGGGTAGAATATGAATGGAAGCCAAAACGATGTCCCAAGTGTTGTTTGTTTGGCCATACTTGTCCGATACCTGTTGCAACTTCTGCTCGTACAGAGGCTGAGGCGTCAGTTACTACTATAGCCCTCATCTTGAGAGATAAGGGGAAGACTGCTGACCCTGTTGTTGCAGCAGCTGTTCATATTGAGCCTGGCCAAGATCAGATTAGTGCTGAAGATATAACCCCAGCTCTAAAAGACAAGGGTAAAGGTATTGTTACTGACTCCACACCAGCTGGACCTCTTGCACTATTGACTTCAAATCCAGTAACTACCGGGGCAAATTCGATGGAAAGGATCTTTACTAAACTAGGCCAGATTGCTACCCATGGTTCGAGTTTTGAGTCAGATTCTGATCCCGATTCACTATCTCCTATTGAGACTCACTAGGATCAAATTCTGAAGTGCCCTGATAGCCCTGTAGCTATTTTACCTGATTCTTCAAGGATTGCTCCTCCAAAGAAGGGTAAAAAGGTCCAGAGTAAAAAGGGTGGTAATGGGGGCAAAGGAGGCGTGCGCCCCAAATGATTTCTTTTTTCAGTCATGAGTTATTTCCAGTTTCCTATGATATGAGTTGGAATATTAGAGGCCTTAATGGCTTCTCTTCGCAGCGGGCAGTTAGAAATTGGATTTCTAAGTATTCTTTAGGTTTGATTGGTCTCTTAGAGACTAAGGTTGATCAGCGACACCTTGCTTCAGTGGTTTCGGGTATTTGTCCTTCTTGGAAGTTTTTATCCAATGCCACTAAGTCAATTGCTTGCCGAGTTTTGGTGTGTTGGGATCCTACATTGTATAGGTTGAGTGATCTGCAGCTTTCTTCACAGTGGATTGTTTGTCGGGCTACCAGATTATCTGATGGGGTTTCTTTTGGTTTACTATTTGTTTATGGTTCTAATGATCCGGGTGTCCGTCGACAGTTATGGGACTGTATCAGAGCTCAGTCCAGGGATTTTGGTGACTTACCTTGGTTGGCATTGGGTGATTTTAATGCGATTTTACGCTCGTCGGATAGAGTTGGAGGGGATCAGGCTTGGCGTGGTTATATGGATGATTTTGGTAAGTGTATACATGATGCAGCATTGATCAGAGTTCCATCTCTTGGACTCCGGTATACTTGGCATAATGGGCAGCAGGGAGAGGGTACTATTCTCCGGACTCTTGATTGGAGTTTCGGTAGCACTTCTTGGTTCTTGACTTGGCCAAACACAACTTCTGAGATTCTTCCACGGGATGTTTCTGATCACAGTGCTTTAGTCATAAGGTTTGGAGATCAACGTAGGCAGACCTCCAGTCCTTTTAAATTTTTAAACTTTTGGGCTGACCGAGAGGATTTTTTGGAGATTGTTCAGAAAGTATGGTCTACGCTTGTGGACGGGGATCCTTTGTTTCGAGTTACGCAGAAATTGGGGTTGTTGAAACGGGAGTTTAAGACTTTGCATGCCAAGGCCTCTAGTCACATCTCTAGTAGGGTCAGTGAGGTTAGGGCTCAGTGGGCAGTAGCTCAGGCTGCTCTGGATGAGAGCCCTTCTTCCCCAGAGTGTATTTTGGCTGAGAGGGATTTTGCTAAGCAGTATTTTCAGTTGTGCAGGGATGAAGAGGCTTTCTTTCGGCAGAGGTCTAGGATCCAATGGCTCTCTCAGGGGGATCAGAATACTAAATTCTTTCACAAGTCTCTGATCCATAGACAAGTCAGGAATCGGATTCGTCAGCTTGAGGATGAGGTTGGCACCATTGTTACAGATAGAGGCGACTTAGGTCATCTAGCTATGAGGTCTTTCCAGAAATTGCTTACAGCTCCTCCTCGCCCTTCTCTTGTAGATGCTTCTCGATTTTTCTCTGGCAGAGTTTCTACGGAGATGCTGCCTTCTTTAGTGTGCCCTATTACTGATAATGAGATCAGGTCAGCTTCATTCTCGATTCCCGATGATAAAGCTCCAGGACCGGATGGGTTCACTTCTCTGTTCTTTAAACGGGCTTGGGACATTATTAGTGTTGAGTTTATGGCTGCGGTGCGCTACTTCTTTGCGACTTGTCGGATGCCGAAGTGTGTTAATGCCACTCGGATTGCCTTGGTCCCCAAGGTTGAGACTCCTCGGACTATGAGTGACTTTCGACAATCTCATGTTGCAACGTTCTTTACAAGTGCATCTCTAAAGTTATTGTAAACCGGTTCAAAGCAGTGTTACCTGATGTAGTTGGGAGTTCGCAGTCAGCTTTTGTCCCAGGTCGGAGGATCTCTGATGCCATTCTATTGACACAAGAGCTTATGCATAATTACCACCTTGGGCATTCGCCTCCCCGGTGCGCGTTAAAGGTGGATATTCGCAAAGCTTTTGATACTGTCAGTTGGGATTTCATCATTTTGGGATTAAGGACGATTGGTATCCCAGAGTGTATGGTCCGATGGATTGCGACATGCATGTCTTCTGCTCACTTCTCGGTCGCTTTAAATGGAGAGCTTCATGGTTTCTTTCCCACTTCTAGAGGTGTTCGATAGGGTGATCCGTTGTCGCCATACCTTTTTGTGTTGGCCATGGAGGGTTTGAGTGGTATTCTTCGGGAGGCTTCTCAGCAGCCTGGATTTCGATACCATTGGAGATGCCAGCAGATTTCTCTTACTCATCTTTGTTTTGCAGATGATCTGATGGTTTTTTGCAGGGCAGATGTGGGCTCTGTTAGGGTAGTTCATGATGCTTTGCAGGAGTTTATAGAGCTCTCTGGTTTAGTTACGAATTCGGCCAAGAGTCATGTCTTCTTATCTGGAGTCAATGATGAGGATCGTACATTGTTGCAGTCCATCTTGGGTTTTCAAGTGGGGAGTTTGCCAGTCCGATATTTGGGGGTGCCACTGATTAGTACCAAATTACGCCTTTCAGACTGTGTTCCTTTGATAGAGCGGATTCTCTCGAGGGTCAGATTGTGGACATCTGCTGTGCTGACTTATGCTGGCCGTCTCCAGTTGATTAAGTCGGTACTATTTTCCATCCAGGTCTATTGGTCATCTATGTTTATTTTACCGGTAGCTGTGGTACGGAAGATCGAGGGTATTCTGGCTGCTTTCCTGTGGAAAGGAACCTCTTTGTCTCATTTTAGGGCCAAAGTAGCTTGGGATTCGGTTTGCTATCCATTGAAAGAAGGGGGTTTAGGAATCAAGCGAGTGAAGGAGTGGAATCGTGCTGCTATTTTGAAGCATGTTTGGAGACTTCTTTCTGACAAGTCTTCCACATGGTCTTTTTGGGTTCATAAGGTACTCCTTCGGGGTCGCTCGTTTTGGCAGGTTCGGGTTACTTCTGGAGCCTCCTGGTTTTAGAGGAAGATTTTACAGAGTCGGGATTGGTGCAGGGGTAAATTTGTCTCTTCTATTGGAGATGGACGTGATACCTCACTTTGGCAGGATTACTGGTTGCCGCAGGGGCGTCTTTGTGATTTGTTTTCATTCAGGACTCTTTCATCTACAGGTCTTCCCTCAGATGCAAAGGTCTCAGCTATCATTCAGGATGGAGATTGGGCTTTTCCTGAAGGTGGACCGGACCTCAGACGGGTTTGGGACTCTATCCGCATCCGACCTATGATGGGGACTCTTGACCATATTGTTTGGAAGGGCCACACTTCTGGTATTTTCTCTATTGCCTCAGCATGGGAATTATTACGGAGTAGACGCTCGGTAAACTCCTTTCATCATCTTCTGTGGTTCCCTGGCCATATTCCAAGGCACTCCTTTATACTTTGGCTTGCCTCATTGGGCCGTCTTCGTACTATGGATCGACTACGAAGTCATGGCATGTTATCTTCTTCAGGCTGTGTTCTTTGTGCTTCAACAAATGAGACGCACGAGCATCTTTTCTTCAGTTGTCCTTTCTCGTCTTCTGTATGGGGGGAGATTTCAGCTAAGACTCTTATTGTTTGGCCATCTTCTGGTTGGCTCTCTCTACTTTATTGGGCTTCTCTTCATCTTCAAGGCAGGAAGAATTTTGGGCATATCCTTGCACGTTTGGTTTTCTCTGCTATAGTTTATTTTCTATGGTATGAGAGGAATGATCGTGTGTATCAGCAGCGACATCAGACTCGTTGTCAGGTGATTGATGAGATTTTTGCATTGGTCCGCTCTCGGCTTCTTACCATTGAGGCCAAGTATGTGATCACTCCTCAGCTTCGTGCTATATGGGGCCTTCGTTATTAGTTGGTTTTTTTAGTTTTGTTTTGTTTAATTGGGCACATGCGCCCTTTTGTTGCATTGTCTTAGGAATGTTAGCTTTGTTGCGGTCGTTATTGGGCCTACGCGCCTTTTCTTTTTTGTTGGGGCCTTTTGGCTCCATATCTCGCTTTTTATTTGAGGCCTTTGGGCTTCGTTTTTCTTCCTTTTGGACTTGTGAGTACTAAGTACTCTTCTTGGGGTATGCCCCTCGTATTTTGTACAATCTTTTTTCTTTTTATGTGAATAGTAATTTTTTCAAAAAAAGTAAAATTGGTATCAAAGGCTCAAGATATAATTAGAGGGGTAACACAGTAAATTACACCTAGCTCCAATTATTAGTATTCTATGAAGGTACTTATGTAAACATAATGGTCAATGGATAGGGCTTAAAGAAAATATTTAATCAGATTAAATTATTAAGCTTTTTGTAAAGAGTATTTAATTCAAGAGCATACCTTTAAACATATAATGGATGGATCAAAGTTAATAGTTTTTTTTTTTTTTGGTTTGTGGGTTCGGCCGTGGGGTGGTGCCAAGGGCACTACAAATATAAAATAATAGGGTACTAGGTCAAATCTATTAGAGCTTATAATTAAATATGTCTATCAAAGTTCTGTAGATAGTTGATATAAATTGTCTAAACAAGGATTGGACTTGAGAAATTAATTATCTAATTTAATTAGATTTATTAGAGAATAAAGCTCATGTTTTAAATTAAATATATTTGACTAGTAAATGGGCTAATTATTTAATTAATTTGATTAATTAAATAATAGTGTATTTGGGCCAATTTAATTAATTAGATAATGGGTTTATAATTAGTATCATTAATTAAAAGCCTACACAAAATTAGGTTGAACCTAATTAAGTGTAAAAAGCCCAATTAAAGACTTAATGAGATTAAGCTCTTATACAACTAGAACTACTAGTCCTAGAAGACAAAAAAATTAGTTCTAAGCCTAATATGATTAGGTTTACTATTCAAAATTGGACAGGGATTAATAGGGACATAAAAAGGATGAATTAGGTCAACTTTGTGAGAGTTTAAGTGAACAAGGAACAAACCTTCAATATTCATTGATATTGTTCATGTGATATTATTCATCAAACACTATTCATAACTATTCATCCATCACAGTCTAGTGATCCGCAGGTCTTCTTTAGACAATTTTTAGACATACTTAGGCACTGAAATGGGGAGAAAACATATCAAAATTTTGAAGCATGTGCTCACCAGATCTTAGTCCTGGAGGCTATTCCGTGGTCTCGAAGTGTTCGGATTTGGCACTAAGCTCATACAATTGGTATCAGAACCTCGGTTCCACCACTAATGAGTGACTAAGATAACAAAAATCATTTTCTTTCTGTACAAGTAACATGATTCAATTTTGTAATAATTGAATGCTTGTGAATTTGGTTTAATACTTGGCCGTAGAGTTTTCTTTGTATTTTATTTTCTTGGTAACGTAATTCATTGAGGGGTGGCCTATATGTCCTTGAATTACCCTCTGTGTTTGTTTATTATTTTTGTTGATTTAGTTTATGTAATTTTTTTGTTTTATTTATATACATCATATTACATATGATGTATATTAATGGTGTAAAATTACAGAATTATTGGAGATCGCATGCAACTTCGAGCTGAATCAATGAAGGATGAAGGAGGATAGGGTTAGGGCACAAGTGTTGTGTACAAAACCCCATGCCTGAGGAAAAATGAATTAGGCCTTAGGGGCTTCCCTAGCCAATATGGCTACCCCTAAGCATAGCCTAGGCTATAAAAAGGGCTGCCTTAAAGTTTTGGGTTGAGCCTCATAGGCTATAGGCCTCAAAGAGGGCTTAAAGCCCATGAGAAGTGAAGCTCGGGTTCCAAATCTTGAGGCTTCATGTGTGGCACATGGGGGCTCTCCTTGTGGTGACTTTCAGCCTTGAGGAGGCCTAAGACATGCTGGTTTGAAGGGCCAAAGGGTTTCTTGGATAGTCCTAAGCGTAGTCAAATTAGTCCAAACCCAAGCGTGGTGAGACTAGTCCAAAATGCATGGATTTTTTGTTTTTAGGCCTAATGGGTTGTTGGGTGCTGGCCTCTAAGCCTAGCTTGGTGGTTTATCACTAAAGTATGGTTCAATGGGCTGGTTTATGACACCTAATAACTTTTGGGTAGCAAGCAAATCCATTATATTGGGCTTCAAGGGTTTACACAAGCCCAATTCTAGGTTGGTTTCAAGTACTTTCATTTTTCGAGTATATTTTATTTTGAAACTAAGCCCCAAAATGAGTGCAATTGATTTATTGGGTTGTCTCTTATATTTTCCATGTTGTTTTAGTGGATTATAGTTAAAAATAGTGACAAAATCAGTGTTGTATAACTCATAAAATCAAATATGCTTTTTGCAGGGGTGAAACGACAAATCTAAAAACGTGTCAGATATGTAGGGGTGTCTATGAAACTTTTTGAAGTTTCTGGACAACTTGAAACAATTCACTATGCACTATAAATTTCCAATTTTTTGAATTTTCAAAATTTTTTTGGAACTAATGGACATGGACAAACACAAGGGAGATGCCAAGAAGATACAAAAGCTCCTTGAAATATTATTGTAATATTTAGGAAAAGGTCAAGCATTAACACTACATGTATGGTTTATTATATGGTTATTTTATTTACGTACTAAATGAAATAATAACATGTCATATGCCATATGGAGAAAAGGAAATGCCACATCATACATTATAATATGTCATGTATCCATGCATTGATTTATATATAGTTAATCAAAAAGTTTGGTTAATGATATATAGAAATCATAATTACTTTACTAATTGATTGATTAAAGTAAATAGAGATGACTTATATATTTATCAAAAGGTTTGATAAATAGAATATAATCATAATCTTAACTAATGAGATTAATTAAGAAATAAAATATGGATATAAAAGTTTCAAAAGGTTTGGAAAAGTTTTATGAACCATATTTTAAACCAAAATCCCAAAGTTTTTTAAATATTTAAGTGGAAGAAGGTTTAACTAAATTTAAATCTAAAGTCTCCATTGTTGGACTATATGGATGGGCTATCCATAAGTCTTGACTTGGCCCATTTTAGGTGCCTTGCTCCCTAAATGAGGGTTTATGATAGTTGTCTTCCAAGATTGGATCTCATATTGGATAAATTGATCCAAGCAAACCATTAAGTGTTATTTCATAAAGAAATTTCACATTAATGCAATATTGGAATTAATTGAAATAATGGTCATACACTCAACCTAATGTTTTAAAGATATTCCCTAAAGGAATGATTTCATTAATTAAAGGTTAAAATATGGTGGTTATTATTATTGAACTATGAGTTATTTTTTAAATAATAATAATTAAAAAGAGTTCTAATTTAATTGAATGGAGTTATCACAATTTTCTAAGAAAAGTGGTAATTATTTGATTAAAGCACTATAGAATATATTGCAGATTATTTTGGGTAACTACATCTACATTTTGGCATCCCACGCATCATTTAAGTATATTCAAAAGTTTCATAGTCATTGAAAACACTTGATTTTTGAGCTCGATCATGAAATATGAATGCGTATTGCGTGATGTGAAATGCCCAAAATGACCTTGGATGCAAAGAAAGTGAGCTGAGGTAAAACTAACTAAAAACCTAGAAAATTGTCACATAGCTTTAAATATTCACAAAAATCAATCCAAAAAGAATCTGGTAATGAGCAATACATGGTTGTGAAGCCACAAATGTCTAGTTTTCACAGAATTTTACAGTTTGTGAATCACACTTGAATTCAAGAAGTTATATGCAATCGAATGAGTAAAGGTTAGGAAAAATCAGCATGAATCATCGGCCGAGGAAGAGAATCACCAGGCGGCAGTTCATCCACAACCGGTAGGCTATCCATCCACAGCCAGCCGGCTATCCCCTTGAACTTTTGGAAGTTCTCATTTACAACCTTCCTTTTCTGATTTTTCCTTCCTTTTTTCAACTTGGCCCTTACCTATTTAAACACCCATTTGGCTCACTTTTCAAGGCATCCAAAAATCCTCTCCCCCCTCCCTCTCTCTTTAGGACACATTTGTGAGAATTCTAAGAAGTCCTTTGTAATTCAATATTTTCTATTCATTTTTTATTGCTCTAAATCTAGAAATGGTATGTCTTGAGAGTTGTTCTCTCTTCTACCTCGTCTATTCTTTTTTATTTTTCTTACTTTAGAATAAGCATGTCTAGGTTTTATTTTGCTTAGAAAAAGCATATTTAGGTTTCATTTTGATGCTTATAAATATGTTTAGGGTTTTATGAATTGTTTTAACCCTTTTCTTGTTTCACAAGTTGAATAAGCGTATCAAGGTAAGTCTGTTTTTCCTCCTTTATGAGAAGCATGTTTAGGAGTTTATTTTTTCTTGTGAAGGCCTTAGAGTCATGATAGGAAAACTTATGGATGCTTTGAAGCATGCTAGGAAATAGCATTAGACTATAATTGTCTTGAATTTTTTAATTAGGCTAGAAATGTCATGATTAGGCTAGAATTGCCATATTTATCATGATTGCTATGAATTAAACTAGAATTGCCATGATTTTACTATGATTTACCATGATTGATATGATTAGGCTAGAAATGTCATATTTAAGTGGAATTGCGATGATAGAATTATCAAATTAAGCTAGAATGTCCATGATTTAATCTATGGTTTTTTTTTTTTTTTTAGAATTTTGATTGATTTGTTATAAATAATTGCCATGATTAGAAATATGATTGAATATATGCCATGAAGTGGTGGTGGACTCAAATTTGATGATGAGGATCCATCACTTAGAGTGAATATATATGTATGAATATGCATAAAGAGACTTGATAAGTATTGAATAGACTCACATATGGTAATGAGGAATTCCTTATTTATAGAGTCTCAAATCAATTGTTTAATTTGAATGTATGATTCGCATGAATATGTTATGAATTCAATGTTTTTTATGATTGAATATTAGAAGCGTTTAGAAATACTTTACTTTAATAATTGAAGAGTAGATGGATGTAATCACATCCCCTTTCCCCCATGTTTTTAAGGAAATGTAATTTATTCTCCTTCATCTTTCTTTGTATGAATATACAACTGTCTTGGTTGAATATACCACATATGCCTCAAAGAAGATAAAATTAAGTAATGCATGCATAAAATGAACAACCTAAGTAGACTTAATAACAATATAAACTATTTCTATTTGCTATACTCTGGTGGAGGCTGTATTTACATTTGGGTAAGCCGAATAGCTCGTACTAACTTCCAAATCCATCTCTGAAGGGATGAGGGTAGTTTAGGTCCCAAAGCGAATGATCAAATTGTCATCATCTATTTTCCCAATAGAAAATTGGGTGATGATTCCATTCTCTAGACATGTCCATGGCTTGTTTGTGTTCCCTTCAGACTCAAAAGAGGCTTTAACATAGTGTCATGATCGTAAACGCTCTGGCAAGATGAAATCCCCATTCATAGTTATTGATAAGGGTGTATGTTTACTTTTACAAAGAATAAATCCGATTACTTCTATGCTAAATGATCAATATGGTCCAAGGATAAACTATAATGAATGAACATTTTAATTGGATATTTAAAAGCCACAGGATGCTGATAGCTATATAGACCATGTGATGGTGTTAGCTATGTTGATCAGGTGATGGTGAAGGCTATAAAAAGTGGAAAAAAAAAAGCCTTGACAATTTACAACAAGCTTAGTGTCATAAGTGGGTCCTTGAAGCATGTATACCTTCATCCTTTTGTGAGTATTTGACTCTTAAGAATGAAGAATACTATGTAAAATTTGAAAAAGCAAAAGCCAAGTTATATATTTACTTCTTTGGACAAAGTATTGGTAATTGAAGTTTATATATATGGTGAATGTAAAAAATATCATTTTTCACTAATAAAGGTTGCCTAGTGAGGCAAAATTGATATGACATTGAATTCTTTTTCTTGTTCTTTATTTTGAATAAAGATGCAATTTTTATAAAGAATTAACACTTCTCTCAAAAGCCAAAACAAAGAAAGCTCCTGAGGATGCTAAAACCATAGTCCATTATTCCTTTAATTTAAAACCTTAAGGGTAAGGTTTGTAAGAACGGGGATGGAAAGATTTTAAAATCCATAACATGAGAGACAACAATGACCTCAACCAATTGAAAATTTTTTCCATTATAGAGTTAAGGGAAAAGAAATTTTATAACATTTAAAGCTTGTTCAACCAATATCTTTTCTAGAAACATTCTTTGACATATATTCCATTAATTATTGAATTGTGGATATTGACCATGTTTATAGTTCTTTATAAAGGCTAAATAGGACTCGACTTCTAAATAAACATGAGCTTGGCCTAAGACTTGGATAAGAAGCATTGGCGTTTGCTCATGCAATTAGAGAATTACACATTTTGATATTTCTAGTTTTGAATAATTATTATTTTTCAGGATATTGTGTACGAAATTTTGAATTTTAGATGCTTATTTAAAATTCTGGTTATTCTTTTTTATAATAAGTTTGTTGTTATTAGAAAGAAGAAAGAATTTTAGTTTTTTGGAATTATATATAACAATTTGCATGTGATGGAAAACTAAAATGGAATCAATAAATGACACCAAGTTGAATACAAAAAGAGTTAGATTGTCTAATAGTAATTAGACTTATCTTAGGCATTTCTGATTGGGTCAATTTTATAAAAGGGATTTGAAGGATGGTTAAGGAAGGGCACTAAACTTGTTAGAGGTCGAACCTATACCAACCCATGAATCAAGTGTTGTAAGAAAGAATTTCCTACAAGTCATTTTTAGGCTAAAGGAAATAGAGCTAGAGATTGTACTGATTTGGTACATAAAGGTGTTTATACATCAATTACTGTGAAAACAACAGGCATATATGAGTATTTCATAAGATGATTACTCATGATGTGGGTATATTTACTTAATGTATTATAAATCACTACAAGAAAAATGACTTTTAGAGACAAAATAATTTTGTCACCAAATGTTAAAATTCTTTCATAATAAGTTTTTACAAGAAAAAAGTTTTTGTCCCTACATTCATCACCTTAACTGCATCACAGAAAGTTATCAACGACAAACCAAATTTTTCCTCACTAAAACAAACATATTCCAATAAAAACAATTTGTCACTCAATACTTTTTTTTTTTAGATTAAAAAAGCTTACAACGATGACATAAAAATTGTCATACTACACCACATTTAACAAGCATTATTTGTTGTTGGAAAACAACGACATTTTGTTGCCAAAATTGTCTTTTAGTGAGAAATTTTTTGTCACCCAATCATTAAGAAAAATGAATTTAGAGATCACATAGTTGCCAAAATGTCTTACTGCATACAAAAGTTTTACATGTTACAAAGAGAAGTAATAATAGAAAAGTTAAACTAAACTAAAAAAATAATAAAAAATGCATCCTTACAAGTTTTATTTAGTAGTAGCCAAAGAAGCCATTTTATGTTTGGAAGCGGCTCAATATCACTATCATCATTACTTTCCAACTCTTCTTTATGATTTAAACAATACTCCATCATTGTTTCATCATCATATTCTTCATCACGTATAAAGTCATTCACATCAAAATCCTTTGCAGTGATATGACTTGGAAAATCTGATGCATTGCTTAAATATGATCAACATCATCTCTTTAATATAAATGAGCATCAAGATCATTATACTGAACTATTAAAAAAAAATTAGAAGACTCAGTTTTTTTCATACACCATCTGCTCATTTAAGTTGCATTATTTATCTCTTGGAAAATTCAAAACATCTATTCTTTATCTCTTGGTAAATTCAAAACATCTTTCTCTTGAATGTGCCACAAGCCTCTTTGTTCGATGTTTTCCACAATCGTCCAATCCTAGCCTAATTTTGGGTCATTAACTAAGGTAACTTGTTGAACTTGAGTGGCAAGCACAAAAGGATCTTCTTGATACCATTTGTGTGTTATGTTGATAGAAGTGAGATGGTAATCTTGTTGCATTCTTTTTTTCCTTGGATTATTGTCAAACAATTGACACTTGAATAAAACTAATCGATTACCAAAAACATATACCAACTCAATAACATCAAATAATACACCATAGAAGTTGATTTCATCACTATGATGTTCTCCCTGCACCATTAATCCACAATATTGAGTGGCTCATTGATCATCCCGACTCATAATAAGAAATCGTACTATATTAACAACACAAACTAAGATAAGAAAACACTCTAACATTTGGTCCACATGATAAGGAATACAATTCATTGTTCGGTTCAATAGATCCTTCATCTCGTAGTTCTCTCATCTATATGAAAACAAATTCAATTTGATTATTATATATGTATAATACCAATAGAATTGACATATATATACATACTTATATGTGCTGCAAACCATTGTGGAAAGATTATTGTTGTCTTTGATAAAAATTGCTACTATTTTGTATTTGAAAAGCTTTTTATGCTTACTAAATATTGAAATAACGATGTGTCAAAATAAATTTTTTTGATAAAATAAATATAAGAAACTTTATAACTAAATTAAACTTTAAAATTTTAAAACTTGCTCTAAAAATAGTGGCACTTCATCATAATTATTTAGAACATACCAATGAGCTATGTCAATTTCTTCTTCTAATATCTTTTTTTTGAACAATGGCACCAAAGGTCAAGCATTTTGATAGAAGATAGATATTGCTTCCCACTACCATCATTTCAACACGATTAAACTTGTTTTCAATGTCATGGAGATACATGGAACAGAATGTTAATGACTCATTAATAATATACGCCTTGCAACGGATCCTTTAGGTCGAGCTTTATTCCTTAAATAGCCTTTGTATCGACCTAAATGTGTAGTTATATCTGAAAGAAATGTAAGTGCTCATAAAAATTAATGCAATTAACATGAAGTTTTTTGCATGTCATAGAATTTACAAGTACCCTTCAACGGGATACATCCACCTTAGAACAACAGTGCCAGCATATCTTACGTCACATGGTAAGTGCATCGCTAAATGTACACAATTATATTGAAAAAGGCAGGTGGCAAAATTCAGTCAAGCTAGCAAAGAATGGATATTATATCACTTTCTAACTTGTCTGATTCATTCATATAGACAGGTGGCAAAATTCACTCAAGCTAGCAAAGAATGAATATTATATCACTTTCTAACTTGTCTGATTCATTCATATTCAAAGTCTTTGTACTTAATTGTTTGAAAAAATAACAAAGTTCAATAACTGTAGAACAAACAGCCTTCCGTAAATAAGGATGTATTCAATTCGAATGAGTTACTGCAATATTACATGATAGTCATGACTTTCTAAACCTGATATTTTTCCATTCCTAACATTTACACACTTCGAAATATTTGCTGCAAACGATGAGGAAATTTCACCAGCTTAAGGAATTGAAAAAATTCCCTTTTTTCATTCAACATTAATGTATATGAGGCATAGGGCTTTAAAATTCTGTTTGCATATGATTGTAAGGGAAATTCTTTCCTTATCTTCAAGTCTTTCAGGTCAAGTCTAGCCTTATTAGTATCTTTGCTTTTTCCTTCAATATTCAATAAAGTCCTTGATAAGCTGTCATATATGTTCTTCCCTATATGCACAACGTCTAAAATATGTCTCATTTTCAACTTTAACCAATACTCTAATTGAAAAAATATTCTCTTTTTTTCCTATTTAAATCATTTGAATTTCTTTGTCACTTCTTACCCTTATGATTTGGATTTTTTTTTTTCACACTTTTCACAATTTACCATTTCTAATTGTATAAGGATATCATCTCTTGAGTATTTTATAGGTGCTGCCCTTACACTTGCCATTGTGTTGTTTACTATTTCTCCATGAATGATCAAGTGGCAAATGCCTATGATAACCCAGGTAACAAATCTTACTTCTCAACTTCATTAAAGATGTTTCTTCCTTACAAATAGGAGAAGCCCTATACCCTTTGGTACTCCACCCAAATAGATTGCCATAAGCTGGAAATTCATTAATTGTCCATATCACTGCTGTATTCATACTAAAAGTTTCTTTAGAGAGTGCATCATAAGTGTTAACTCCATCAACCAACAACTCCTTCATTCTTCAATCGAAGGTCTTAAGTAGACATTGATGTCTCTACTTGGTGCATGTGGTCCAGGGATAAGTAATGACATCATTGTAAATAGGCCTTTCATGCATTTCCATGGTCGTAAATTATATGGAACAAGAATAATAAGCTATAAACGATATGAATTATGCATATTACCCAAAGGGTTAAAGCCCTCAGTTGCAAGACCTAACCTAACATTACATGGGTCTTGTGCAAATAGAAGATATAGCTTATCAAATTCCTTCTACGCTTCCCCATCAACTGGATGTTTTAGTGCACCATCAACAACAACTCCCTTTTTTTTTTTTTTTAATTTCATCTCATGTCTCTTGTTGTATACCTAGAAAAAAATAATCATTGCTGTCTTGGCTTTAATGGAAAATATCTTAACACTTTTTGTAGCACCTTCTTTTTATTATCACCAGATTTACATCTAGGTTCATCAATTTAGGACATTTCTCTAATGACTCATGCTCTTTCCAAAATAAAGCACAATTGCATTTACATGAACGTATAACATCATGCCCTAAACCTAAGTCTTTCAATATTTTTTTAGCATCATATACAGTACTTGGTAAATTATTACCTTCTGGAAAAGTCTTCTTTAACAATTCAAGCAACATATTCATTGATTTATTTGTCCATTAATAAAGAACTTTTATATGCATCAACTTGACTATAAAGTTTAGTAGTGACAAATTTGCACCATCAAATATTTTCCTTCCAGCTTCACCTAATACTCTAGCAAGCGTTTCAGAGTTTTCAATGTCCAAATTTGATACAAAATTATCATTTTCTTCTACAGATGGCTGCATGTTAAATGAATCTCCTGACATTGGCCCATAAATGTTACGTATCAAATGATATAATTCATCATCATGCTCATGTTCATCCTCATTACATGACATGAATCCATCTCATTAGTATTAGAACCCACATTCATATTACTGTCATGAAAAGTTGGTTCTTCTCCATGGAAAACCCAAGTTCGATAGCTTGTTGAGATTCCAGAGTTGTATAAATGGGCTTCAGTTGAATCCAATGATAATAAGAATGCATCTAGGCAATCTTTACATGGACAATGAACAAGATTCAAATTGTACTTATCATTATGTCTTCTAGTGACTTGCATAAATGACTTAATACCTTCTATACACTCTTTTCATAGTCTATTTCGGAAATGCATCCAATTTCTATCCATTGATCATCTCCTATCAAAAATATCTATTGCGATTTTTAGAAGTGATCTATGTAAAAAATATAAATATTAAATCTTTAATAAGTATATCTTCAATTATACTCCTAAACCATTGTTTGCATAGACACTTCCACACATAATTATTCAATCTATGTTTAAAAAATGATTAGAAAAACTGAAAATTCAACAAAAAGTTTTGATTATAAGAGGCCATAATTTATTTCATTAGAAAATTAAATTTATAAATTGCATATTTAATTACATTCATGATATAACTAATTATCCATTTTGAATGCCTGATTACATTATTACTTGCTAAATGTATTATTTGATTTTTTTTTCAAATTTAGTACCTCGTTTTATTAATATATTTCTATATTTACGTATCTAATCAAAATTTTAATTATATAAGTAGTTACCATACAGTTGGTTGTCATGAAAAAGATTTTATTTAGTTTTCACTAAATTTTTAATAAAACATCAACGAACAATAAGATTATCTAGTTTAGTTCAACCAAAGAAATGGGTAAATCAATATAAACAAAGTACCAAAAATTAACAAAACTAATTTTTTTGATAGCCATTTGCGTATAGTATATAAATAAAAACATAAAAATAAAAATGCAGACCTAAGCTCTTTAATGGTTTCTGATTTTAACCAATACTATATGAGTATGAAACCTACAGGCGAATCTAACTAGCTCTCACTCAAATGATATCCGCAAGAATAAAAAATTAGGAATAATGCATCTATTGCTAAGAAGAAATATTTTAATCAGTTAGTATTCTTGAGCATTCTTTAATTTATTGAATTATTTCTTTTATGCGATGAACATTCCTATGATCATAATTACTATCTCAAATCTCCTACTAAAAATTGTTCAACAACTTCAACTCGAAAACAACTTTCATAAAATACAAAATGCAGATTAAAAGATCATATTTCTTAAAAAACAATGTTACTTAGCTGAACAAATTGATACAAAATGCAATATATATATATATATATATATATATATATATATATATGTATGTATGTATGTATGTATGTATTTGCTATTTTCCCTTGTTATAATATCAGTGACTTTATCCCTTATAAAAACTAGGAAAGCTTGTGCAAAGAAAGGAGTAGGATAAAACGTGCTAGAGGCAAGAAGCATTTTACTTCAGGTTGGAGAACCAGCAGATTTCTGCTCAAAGAACAGAGGAAGATAAAAAATTGGAGAAGCAGATCTGAATATAAAGAATCGCAAATATCAAGCCACCATAAATATAAAGAATCGCAAATATCAACAATCAACAAGAAAAATTAAAAGTTGAAGAAAACTAAAACTTATTAAAGAAGTATGATATGAAATTAACCTATAGAAAAAAAAATTGCAACTTAGAATCATATCAAATAGTCAAGAACAAAACAGGAAAAAAATGAATACATAAGGATAACAGTAAGCCATTACTTAAATAGAAATTTCCCAGCAACAAAATCACCTTTAAACTCAATCACACCAAACCCAAATGGAATGCAACCAAGCTGACAGCAACAACTTCAATTATTACACAAAACCTATCACAAAACACAAAACTAGTAGGAAAAATTTAGAAAAAAAAATTGTAGAAGCAAATCTAAATATAAAGAATCGCAAATATCAAGCCACCATAAGTAATAGGACAACAATCAACAAGAAAAATTAAAAGTTAAAGAAAATTGGAAGCTATTAAAGAAGTATTATATAAAATTAACATACAGAAAAAAAAAATTGTAACCTAGAGTCATATCAAATAGGGAAAAAATACAGAATAGAAAAAAATTAAATACATCAGGATAACAGTAAGCCATTACTTGCATAAATAGAAATTTTCCAGCAAAGAAATCATCTTTAAACTCAATCACACCAAAGCCAAACGAAATGAAACCAAGCTGATAGTAGTAACTTCAAATATAACACAAAACTAGAAGCAAAAATTTAGAAAAAAAAAATTACAGAAGGAGATATGAATATAAAGAATCGCAAATATCAAGCCACCATAAATAATAGGACAACAATCAACAAGCCAAATTAAAAGTGAAAGAAAAGTAAAAGTTATTAAAGAAGAATTATATGAAATTAACCTACAAAAAATTAAAAATTGCAGCCTAGAATCATATCAAACAGGAGACAAATATAGAACAGAAGAAAATTGAAAAAATTGAACACATGAGGACAACAGTAAGCCATTAGTTACATAAATAGAAATATCCCAACAAAGAAATCACCTTTAAACTCGATCACAGCAAACCCAAATGGAATGCAACCAAGCTAATAGAAAAAACTTCAATTATAACACGACACCTATCACAAAACACAAAACCAGCATCAAAAATTTCGAAAAAAAATTGAAGAAGCAGATCTGAATATAAAGATTGTAAGTATCAAGCCATAATAAGTAATAGGACAACAATCAACAAGAAAAATTAAAAGTTAAAGAAAAATAAAAGTTATTAAATATGTATGATATCGAGTTAACTTATAGAAAAAAATTGCAATCATATCAAACAAGAGACAAACACATAACTTAAAAAAAAAAAAAAATTGAATACATAAGGCTAACAGTAAGCCATTACTTGCATAAATAGAAAATTTTCAGCAAAGAAATCACCTTTAAACTTAATCACACCAAACCCAAATGGAATGCAACCAAGCGGACAACAACAACTTCAATTATAACACAAAACCTATAATAAACACAGAACCAATAGCAAAAATTTAGAAAAAGAATAGGAGAAGTAGATCTGAATATAAAGAATCGCAAATATCAAGCCACCGTAAATAATACGATAGCAATCAAAAAGACAAATTAAAAGTTAAAGAAAATTCAAAGTTTTTAAAGAAGTATGATATGAAATTAACCTATAGAAAAAAAAAAGAAAATTGCAACTTAGAATGATATCAAACAAGAAACAAATATAGAACAAAAAAAAAATTGAATACATAAGGATAACAGCAAGCCATTAATTGCAATAAATAGAAATTTCCTAGCAAAGAAATCATCTTTAAAGTTAATCACACCAAACCCAAACGGAATGCAACCAAGCTGACAGCAAAAACCTCAATTATAACACAAAACCAGCAGCAAAACTTTGGAAATCTATGAAATTGATTAGCAACAGTGAAGAAGCATGTACAACTATCAACAAAGGACGAAGAGAAGAGCGATTACAAAGCAATAACGAGAGTAAGAGAAGATTGGTGCTAGTAAGATAAAAGTAAGGGCTTAAACCATTGAAGAAGTTTTAGTCAAATAGGAACAAAAAGCCCCAAATTTTACAACAGTATAATAAGGCTGCCCGCGGGTGTTGAAAAGTGAAAAACTCCTTCTACACAATTTTTTTTTTTAAATTGTATTAATTATCTAATTAGTGAAATTTAAAATATTTAAATTTAATTCAATTAGGTTATAAGGGTAATAAACAAATTTAACATTTAATTGTGTAAAATTCATTGGTATTATAGTATTTATTTATCTATTATTTAATTATATTCTAATATTTAATTGTTAGATTTCGATTTTTTGTCAAATCATACTAATGGAGGAGTATATGTTTAATTTTGATGAATTAAATATTCTTTAATGGAAAATTTGACGAAAGCATCTATATGATGCAACCAGACAGTTTCATAGAGAAAGGTCAAGAGTAAAAGTTTTACAATTTCATGAGATCAATTTATGGTCTTTAACAAGCATCAAGGTCTTGGAACATAAGATTTGATCAAACTATCGAAACCGATGGTTTTATTCAAAATGTAGATGAACCATTTGTTAACAAGAGAATACAAGACCAAAAGGTTGTGTTTCTCATTCTTTACATTGATGATATTCTCTAAGTTGGGAATGATGTAAAGGTACTATCATAAATTAAATTTGGTTGGTTGAGCAATTCCAAAAGATTTGGAGGCTGGTTATGTTCTTAAGATCCATGTTATAAGGGATAAGAAGAATAGGAGTGATAGGTGTCTATTTATGCATTACTTTTATATCAATTCGTCCATGTTTCTTTGCTATATTCCTTGGTATTTTTATGTTTTTGTGTGGTTTTGATGTTTGTAGGAGTTTTGGAGCAACTTGAACAAAAATGGAGTAAAACCCTTCATTTTCACCTCTGCTAGTCAACCATCTTCTCGGATTTAATTGTATTGATATACAATGAACCCGATGACATGTTATATACCGTTGGAAAGCTCTCGAAGTCTATTTTCTGGAGAAATTTACGGTTTATAAATCCATTCAGTGTACCAAAAGTTGTAATCAAAACAGTGTGAGATGTATAGAAATGTAATTCCACAATCACTGTAGCATGTATAATACGGGACACTGTAGCAGTTACTGTAGCAGAGTATTTAAACACATTTTAGGGTTTTATTTTCATAACTTGAAGAGGGGAGACGTGGTGGAGGCTGCAGCTCTGGAATTCTTTCATCTCTTGGAGTTCTTGAAGGAGAAAGGAAGCTTGGAAAGAGGAAGAACTACAATCCAAAGAGAATTACATCAAATTTGCTAAGTTTTTCCCTTCCCTTTCATTTTCTGGAATGTCTCCATGTTGTATTGTATTTACCACGTTCTTAAACATGTGTAACTGAATCTGAATTGGTTGAGGGTGATTTCAAAGCCCCTGATATGGTTTTTGTAAGTTGATTGTGTAAGGAATTGTTATCCAATTCTCTAATTGAATTGCTTGTATTCTCCCATATCTAATGCTTATGATTGCTTGCTGATTGTATTTGAGTGGCCAACTGAATATAATCTGGTTGTGATTTATTGCTAGACTATAAATCTTGATCCGTAATTGTCTTGAATTTCTAATCATTAGTAGCAAAATTGTGATCAGAGATTACAATTGGAGAATATAACCTAAGTTAAATAATCCGAGCTTGTGTGTTTATTGCTTAGATCAACCTATCTTTCTTATCGTAATGCATCCATTGAATTAAATTTAGAGAGCTTGTTCTAGGTTGTTTAATGGATAGAGCTTAAATAAAGAGCCTGTTTTATTTAACAACAAAGTAAGGAAAGATTGGGATAACAGAGCTTGTTGTTATCTACGGTTGATAACTTCAATGCTGTAATTGGATGACAATTCTACGATTAATTCGCAAATCCATATCTTGTGGTAGAGAAGGATCCCTTAACCAGCTTTCTCCCATTGATTTTTCATTCAAATTTACTTTCTGTTTTGTTATTCTTTACTTGCATTCTTATTTCATTTAGTAAATCATTCAACAAAAATCCCCCCTGTTTAGTTTATTGTTGCTGGAAATAACAAATTCAATTAGAATCACTCCTCGTGGGAACGTTATCTTACTTATCACTTTATTACTTGTGCGACTAGTATACTTGCTAGTTTCGAACGCATCAAGTTTTTGGCGCCGTTGCCGGGGATTGATTTTCTAATCGATTTGTTATTTTGTTTTCATTGTTGATTCATATTTTTTTTGTTTTTCTTTTCTGATTGTTTGTGTTTAGACAACATGGCAGTAAACTTCTATCAATTCAGTAGCGGATTTGAGCCACAAGTACCATGGAGAGTAAATGAGGTAAGCACTCCGAACATTGAACAACAACTTTCTGAGCTAACCTCTCTTGTGGAAAATATGGCTATAGGAGATATGCAAAAATCTTATGAATGTGGGATATATTCTACGATGGAGCATCCAATCGACATGTATCCAACTTTACAAGAAGAATATATGGAACAAGCCAATGCCATGGGTGGATTTCCAGGACAAACGAGGCAATGGTATGATCCTTTCTCTAGCACTTACAATGCTGGATGGGAAGATCAACATAATTTCAGTTACTGGAATCATCAACCAATCACTCCAAATGTGATACCAAATCGGCCACAAAGTTTCAATCAACCTAGAGTGCAGCAACCATTTCAAATGCAACCACCACCAATGCCACATCCAGCACCGCAACCAGCTTCGCAAAACTCAGGTATGTCTCTCGAAGATATTGTTAATGCACTTGCCACTAACACAATGCAATTCCAGCAGGAAACTGGGGCAAGTATCCAAAACCTGGCAAATCAAAAGGGACAATTGGCTACTAGCATGAGCAAATTCGAGGGCCAAGACCTGTCTCTTATACACATCTAGATGTGTATAAGAGACAGATTCTTGTGCGATAACTTTGCAAAATGAAGAGCAATTAGATGTCCTGCCAAAGAAATCACAAACTGATGAAGGAGATGACACCACTTCCACCATGAACAAAACACTGACTTCTCAGGTAAATCCTATAACTCCCATTCCTTCATATGTTTCTCCTCCACTTTTTCCTAGTAGATTTGCAAAATCGAAGGAGGAACAAGAACAAGAAATCCTGGAAACTTCTCACAAAATCGAGGTAAATATACCACTTCTGGATGCTATCGAGCAAGTACCTCATTATACAAAATGTCTCAAGGAGTTATGCACCCGCAAAAGAAGTTTAAAAAGAAATGAGAAAGTAAGTGTGGGGGAAGATGTTTCAGCTGTATTGCAAAGGAAAATTCCTCCAAAGTGCTAAGATCTAGGTACGTTCACCATGCCATGCACCATTGGTAAAACCAAGTTTGAAAGAGTTATGTTAGATTTAGAAGCATCTATTAACATCATACCATATTCTATTTATGCTTCTTTAAATCTTGGACCTTTTGCAGAAATTGGTATTACCATTCAAATTGCTGATTGTTTTAATGCATATATCAAAAGAGTTGTGGAAGATGTGCTTGTGCAGGTGAATCAATTGGTTTTCCCAGTAGACTCTTATGTTCTTGAAATAGAGGATGAGACATCTCCTAATCCAACACCGATCCTTATAGGGAGACCATTCTCGAAAACTGCTAGAACCAAGATTGATGTTCATGATGGCACTCTCACCATAGTGTTTGATGGCAAGGTGATCTGTTTCAATATTTTTGAGGCAATGAGGTACCCTAGTGACTTATATTCTGTTTTTGTAGTTGACGTTGTTGATTCTTTGCCACAACAATATTTTGAGTTAACTCGCAAGAATGGATTGGATGTAGCTATTAGTGAGCATATAGGGACAGAAATTCTAAGGAGTCAGAAATTTTGATACAAGTGTCCAAAGAAATGGAGGAAGATGTGGCAAGCTTAGATGAGACCATAGCAATAACCACAATAGGTATGATGTTTCGTACATTCAATTTGCTTTATCTAATGAGAAAATTCTTCCTTTCTGTGATGACAGCCCCTGCCTTGGAGCTTAAGCTTCTTCCAAATCATTTGAGGTATGGATTCTTGAGTGAGAATGATCCTTTGCCAATTATAATAGAAATGGGCCTTGCACGAATACAAGAAGAGAAACTCGTCCGAATACTTACAGACCACAAAATAGCTATTGGGTGGACGATTGCTAACATCCAAGGCCCAGCCATATACATGCACCAATTCTTGTTGGAAAAAGGATCCAAGCCCATTAGAGAAGCACAGCAGAGATTGGACCCTCCCATGATGGAACCAACGTCGGGCTGAGGACGTTAAACCAAGCGCTTATTTGGAGGCAACCCAATGTTTTTGAAAAATAAAAAAAAGAAGAAAAGAAAAATAAAATGAGGTAATAATGATCGATTTTTGTGTCTCGAGGAGATTCTTTCGTAGGCCATTAAATTGATCAGTTTTATCTCTCTTTGCCATCTGTCTCATTTGTTTTTATATTTTTTTACTTGTTTTTGACTTTTGTTTGCTATTGTGTTGTTATCTCTTTTATGTGTCTTTAGTTTCGTTTTTGCTCTTTTCTTTTCCTTTCTTTGTTTAATTTGATTACTCTATGCTTTGACTCATTTGTGCAGCAGCTTGTGGAAACACTAAAACGGAAGCTGAAGCCATTGTTCGAGTTTGAAAACGTGCACATCTTGGAGAAGAACAACTCAATCGCATTATCGGTAATATCTCTCCTTTTCTCTCTTCAATGGATTCAGATATCTTTTTGTCGAACCTTCGTAAATATTTTCCTTCACTTCCTCAAAATGCTGTGTTTAAAATTTATAAAGTACGGATGACTAGACTTTGGGCGTTGATGCTCCTAAATGTGCCTACTGATATCCGATGGCCTATCGAAGCCAAGGTGAGATTGTCCGGTGAGCCGGACATTAATCTCGCAAAATACATGCCTGGTCTAGGAAAGAGCTACTACGCCAAGAGGCGAAGAGCGAAAAGGTTACCAGTATGTTATAAATGTGCTAGATGGAATTGTAACCAGACTTGTCGTTTATTAGGTTTTGCGTCCAGGACTAGAGAAGATAAACTTTCATTTATTAAGAATGGTTTGAGTAATGAGTCGCTGGATAATGTTTTGTTAACTCTCGAGTCACATTCTTGTGGACTTGTTCAGCGTGAATTGCTTAATCTATGGACACAATTTTCGTGATGAATTGCAGTGTTATAGTCTAGGGAATCTGACTAAAAACGACCCTGTTTGCCAGTTTATAAGAAAACTGGATGGGAAGCAAATCCCCGACTCATAAAAGGCGTTTCAGCCGTTACTGGACGTAAAACCAGAGGAAGATGTGAGCCACAATCACAACTACTTGTATATTTAAATGTATGTTGTTGTTGCAGAATTTTTTTTCTTGTTTCGTTTGATCTGATTATCAATGTTGTTTTTGTGTTGTTGTTGTTTGTTGATTTTATTTGTTTTAATTTCAAGTTTTCTTTTTGACAACCATATGACTACCCTATGGCATAAGTACACGTGGGAGACAAGTGTGGAGGTTTTGTCAACCTCCACCGAAAGTGTATCTCTATTTTTTCTGCTTCACGTGGGAGACAAGTGTGGGGGTTTTGTCAACCCCCGCCGAAAGTGTATCTCCATTTTCCATGCTTCACGTGGGAGACAAGTGTGTAGGTTTTGTCAAACCTCACCGAAAGCATATCTCTTTTTTCAAATCTTGGGGCGATAAATCTGCATCGAGCAACCCCCACCGACAGTATGTCCCCATGTGTCAAAAATTGAGAGTTTTATGGGTGTATATATACATTCTGCATATTTTCATATGTCATTCAATAACCTGTCTTGTAATTGAAAAGCATAATATCTAACGTGTCTTACACAAGATTAGAGCACTTGTAGAAATGGAGAAAACACCAATTCGGCGATTCCGCAATATATGCTTATTTTGCGGATCGCAATTTGGTAAAGATGGAGAGTTTACAACAGCAGCTCTTGATCTTGGTAGGACATTAGCTGCGAGGGGTATTCATTTGATTTATGGAGGGGGTATCTTGGGTTAATGGGGTGTGTGTCAACAGCTGCATCCCTAGGAGGGAGCAAAGTTCTCGGCATTATCCCTAAACCATTAGCTGTACGAGATATCGTAGGCAATACAATCGGGAAGAGTTACAGGTCTCTAGCATGCATGAGCGTATTGCACATATGGTTGTTAAGTCCGATGCATTTATAGCTTTGCCTGGTGGTTATGGTACATTAGAGGAGATATTTCAAATCACCTCTTGGGCACAGCTAAACATCCATCGGAAACCCATTGGTTTGTTAAATGTTAATAATTTTTTTGATGGTTTGTTGTCCTTTCTTGATCAAGCTGTAGAAAAAAATTTCATCTCACCGTCAGCAAGGCAAATGCTGGTTACAGCTTCAACTGCAGGAGAGTTAATTGACAAACTACAAGAATTCGTCTATTCACCTGATCCAACAATGGCTCGGATAAATTGGTTTGGAGAAGGCAACAAAAGGCGTCAACTGGATTTAACCCTCCATCTGTAATCTCTATTTGCTGGTTTGCTTCGTTTTTGTTTGCTTTCTTTTTAGTGTGTTTATTTGAGATTTTTCATGTCGTTTCTTTTGAGCTTTTTCAGGTTATTTCTTTCGTCCCAGGTAATATTTTCTAATCTCGGTTTTTAGAGTGGTGGCTTAAAAAGTTCAAGTTCTCTTGAAACGCATTCTGGATCTCTTCAATCCATAATGGCTGAATAAGGAGGCTAACTTCTAAACTTTGTAGACCCATTCTAACTAACTTGTTTTTGTTTGCTGACTTGTTGAACTTTGTTATTTTATGAGTGAGTTTAGTTTTGCGTAATTTAGAGTTGTTATGTGTTTTTATCTTTATCAGTTTTGATTTAAAAAAAACAATTGTGGAAAAACCTGAGAATGGCAGAATATGGGGTTTCTTGAACGCTTGAAACGCATTCTCTCTAAATAAGTCTGTAGTTTGTTTATTTCATGTGTTTGAAGTGTCTTGTTTCTTGTTTTGTTCTTTCATAATAAAGGTATATAGGCTGGAAACCTTAAGTCTGCGGGCTACTGGTCCTAAGGATTGTTGAAATATACAATCTTGACTCAGGTGTAACAACGCCACGTACCTCTTTTCTTGCATTTTGTGGGTCGATGATAAGATAATGATTGAATTAAGAATAACTCTTGGAAAATGATAAATGATGCATGGATCTGTGTGCTTGAAATGTTTATTGGTTTTTGCTTTACTTTTGATTCCTTGCGCAACATTGAGCACTGAGCTATTATCACTGAGTTATTTGTTCACTTAGAGAAAGTTTATGTAATTTAAGTGTTTCTCAAATTTCAATGAATTCTAGAACTTGTTTGATGGTCACTCGAGGCGAAATCCTAGACTGTGCAACATTAGGGAAATGATTTAGGCCATCTTTGGATCGTTTGAGCCTTAAGAGCCAACCTTGACTAAAATTGATCCCTAGTTACCCTTTGAGCCTCTGTAAACCTTTTTCTTTGTTAACTCACTAAAAGATTTCCTAATCTCAATTGAATTTGTTCCAAACAGTTTATCCCTTACCTATGAGCATGTAAATCATTCGCAATTACATTTTGAGCTATGTTCTGGTTTTGGGAAGTTAGAGGAGGTTGGATTATGCCATGAGCAATGCAAGTGAGTTTTATTATGTTTGTAAAAAAAAAAAAAGAGAAAAAAAAATATGTACTTATCTTCCACATACTTAAACATTGAGGACAATGTATTGTTTAAGTGTGGGGGAGTGGAATTGCAGTTAAAAAAAAGAAAAAAAAAGAAAAAAAAAGAGTTCTATACCCTTGGGCGTTCTTAAAAGAATGAAACAACAAAGTGTGGGGGTGTAGTTTCTTTTGCTTTCTACAAAAAAAAAAGAAAAAAGAAAAAAAAGAGAAAAAAAAGAGAGTTTGAGTGTTCTGAATAAGTTTGGGAGAGTCATTTGATGAATAAGAATGAATTTTTTATGTCATGGGCTTGAGCTCTACATAGTCTTGAATGATTTATGTGTTTGTGGGTGATTTGAGCCAAATTATTATCCTTTATCATACCTTCACCCAAGCCAAACGTTACAAGCTTAATAAAGTCCTACTTGATCCTTGGTTGTTGTGCATGTCTACATTAGTGGAGAGTGACTTGAAAAGCAGGCCTATGGAGTTCATTTATACACACATCTTCAATATTAAATATGATTCATTTTTATGCATAAACTCATCCGGGTTACAAGTGATTAGGTGAGAATGGCTCTACACACACACACTTGAGGAATTGAAGTGAAGCGAAACTAATCTTTGAGATAAAATTCTTGATCAAGTGCATTATTTTGAAGTTTTCCTTGGGTTATAATTAAGTACAATCTTTGAGGCCTATTTGCAAGTTGAAGCATTTGTGTGTTTTAATTTTTCTTTGATTCTGTTTCGGTTTAGTTTTGTTTCGTATCATTTTAGTTGCTCGAGGACTAGCAAAGTCTAAGTGTGGGGGAATTTGATAGGTGTCTATTTATGTATTACTTTTATATCAATTCGTCCATGTTTCTTTGCTATATTCCTTGGTATTTTTATGTTTTTGTGTGGTTTTGATGTTTGTAGGAGTTTTGGAGCAACTTGCACAAAAATGGAGTAAAACCCTTCATTTTCACCTCTGCTAGTCAGTGATCTTCTCGGATTTAATTGTATTGATATACAATGAACCCGACGACATGTTATATACCGTTGGAAAGCTCTCGAAGTCTATTTTCTGGAGAAATTTACGGTTTATAAATCCATTCAGTGTACCAAAAGTTGTAATCAAAACAGTGTGAGATGTATAGAAATATAATTCCACAAGTCACTGTAGCATGTATAATACGGGGCACTGTAGCAGTCACTATAGCAGAGTATTTAAACACATTTTAGGGTTTTATTTTGATAACTTGAAGAGGGGAGAACGTGGTGGAGGCTGCAGCTCTGGAATTCTTTCATCTCTTGGAGTTCTTGAAGGAGAAAGGAAGCTTGGAAAGAGGAAGAACTACAATCCAAAGAGAATTACATCAAATTTGCTAAGTTTTTCCCTTCCCTTTCATTTTCTGGAATGTCTCCATGTTGTATTGTATTTACCACGTTCTTAAACATGTGTAACTGAATCTGAATTGGTTGAGGGTGATTTCAAAGCCCCTGATATGGTTTTTGTAAGTTGATTGTGCAAGAAGTTGTTATCCAATTCTCTAATTGAAGTTGCTTGTATTTTCCCATATCTAATGCTTATGATTGCTTGCTGGATTGTATTTGGGTGGCCAACTGAATATAATCTGGTTGTTGTCTATTGCTAGACTAGAAATCTTGATCCGTAATTGTCTTGAATTTCTAATCCTTAGTAGCAAAATTGTGATCAGAGATTGCAATTGGAGAATACAACCTAAGTTAAATAATCCGAGCTTGTGTGTTTATTGCTTAGATCAACCTATCTTTCTTATCGTAATGCATCCATTGAATTAAATTTAGAGAGCTTGTTCTAGGTTGTTTAATGGATAGAGCTTAAATAAAGAGCCTGTTTTATTTAACAACAAAGTAAGGAAAGATTGGGATAACAGAGCTTGTTGTTATCTACGGTTGATAATTTCAATGGTGTAATTGGATGACAATTCTATGATTAATTCGCAAATCCATATCTTGTGGTAGAGAAGGATCCCTTAACCAGATTTCTCTCATTGATCTTTTTTTCAAATTAACTTCTGTTTTGTTATTCTTAATTTGCCTTCGTATTCAGTTTAATTAATCATTCAACAAAACCCCCCATATTTAGTTTATTGTTGCTGAAAAATAACAAATTTAATTAGAATCAATCCTCGTGGGAACGATATCTCACTCATCACTTTATTACTTGTGCGACTAGTATACTTGCTAGTTTCGAACGCATCAAGGAGACTAGCATTGTCTTAGGCTTCTTACATAGATAAGATACTGCCAAAATTTGTAGTGCAAGACTTAAGAAAGGATTGTACCCTTTCGATATAGAGTTAAGCTTTCTTGAGGCAATCTATTTAGACTCCTAAAGAAGAGAAAGAGATGAGACAAGTCCTATACGCCTCCACTCTTGGGAGTCTCATATATGTAATGCAAAGTAAGAGACTAGATATCTGATATGTAGTGGGAGTTATTAATAAACACTAGTCAAATCCTAGTTGTGAGCACTGGACTGTTGTAAAGCATACATTAACATATCTTCTTAGGATGGAAGAATATATGCTTGCACATTCTTGTAGTGATCTAACTCTGGTTGGATATACAGATTCAAATTTTTATTCTAATCTAGACTTCAGAAAGTCAACCTCAGAATCAGTTTTTATTTGAGTGGTAGAGCCATAGTATGGAGAAGTATCTAGCAATCAAGCTTTGCTGATTCCACCATGGAGTATGTAGCAACTTATGAAATAGCTAAGGAAGCTGTTTGGCTCTGTATGTTCCCTATAGATTTGAAAGTTGTTCCAAATAGAGCAAAAGCCATCACACTTTATTATGATAATAGTAGGTAGTGGCTAATTCTAAAGAACCTAGAAACCATAATGTCAATAGTCTTTCATCCCACCAGAGCGTTTGCAACCATGACACTATGTCAAAGCCTCTTTCGAGACTTAGGAGAACACAAACAAGCCATGGACACGTCTAAAGAAATGGAGCTCCACCCAGTTCTTCAATTAGGAATGAATGGGGGCAATTCGATCCCTCGCTTCAGGACCGAAACTACCCTTATCCCTTTAGAGATGGGTTCGGGAGGTTACATATGAACCATTCAACTCGCCCAGATCAAAATCTGGCCTCTACTAGAGTATACCAAATAAGAATAACTCATGTTGTTATACAGTCCACTTAGGGTGATTCATTTTATGCACACATTGTTCATTTTATCTTCTTTAAGCAAATAAGGTGATTTCATTCATGGCAGTTGTATATTCATATAAAGAAAAAGGGAGGAGAATAGATTACATTTCCTTCAAACATAGGGGAAGGGGAACAAAATTAAATCGATTATTCTTCAATAGTGAAGTAATTCTACTTTAAATAATTCAAAAATATTCCATATATTCATAAAAGAAATTAGACATTTGAATATCAAATATAAACAATCACTTTGAAACTCAATAGATAATGAATTCCTTACCATCATATGTGAGTCTATTCAATGTCTATCAAGCCTCTTTCATGACATTATTCAAACATGCATTCAATATAAGTAATGGTCCCTCACCATTATTGTGAGTCCACTATCATTTCATGGCATCATCCTAATCATGTTTCTAATCATAGTATATTCATAAATTCATTTATAACAAATCAAAATATAAAGCCATAATCTAGAGTCATGGCACTTCGACCTAGATTTTATAATTCTATCATGGTAATTATACCTATCGCTATTCTAGCATAATTCATATCCATTTATAATAAATCATGGCATTTCTAGCCTAATTCAATCAATCAAAATCAAACAAAGCTATTCTAGCTCAATCAAAGCATTCAACACCAATTATGGTAATTCACACCTATTCTATGCTATTTCCTAACATACTCCAAAGCAATCATAAGTTCTTCTTGTATGATTCTAATCATGTGCTCCTAAGCATGATTCCAGATATGCGCTCCTAAGCATGTTTCTAAGCATTCACGAAGAAAATAAACCCTTAGACATGATTCTAATAAAGAAAGGAAAGTAGACTTATCTTGACACGCTTATCCATCTTGTAAAACAAAGAAGGGTTAGAACAATTCATAATAACCCCTAAACCTGCTTCTAAGCCAAAAAATAAATCCTAAACATGCAAATTTTAAGAAAAATAAATTAAAAAAGAGGAGGGAGAAGAGAGAACTGCTCGTAAGACGCACCCTTTTCAGGTTTAGAGCAATATTAGACACCTAAAGAATTTATACTATAAGGGACTCCTTGAAATTCTTACAAGTGTGTCCATTAGAGAGAGAAAGAGGATTTTTGGATCTCCTAAAAGTGAGGAGAATACTCGTTTAAATGGGAGAGGGGTTGAGTTGAAAAAGGAAGAAGAAAAACAAAAAAGGCAGGTCTCATAAATTTTTTTGCAAGAATACGCAACCAACAACTGACTAGCTATTGGTAGACCGTTGAGTAACACTCTTATAGTCGATTCGCTATTGGCTGATAGCTGACCGACACTCTGACAGTCGATCAGCTGTTGATCAACAACTGGCCCATTGTTGCCAACTGGACTTTCCTATTTTATAACTTTTTAGTGCAGTCCCTTCTGACCTTCATTTGTTTGGTCGCGCATAACTTTCAAGTTCAAATATGATTTGTAATCCATAAATTTCTATGCAAACTAGATGTCTGTAGCTTCACAACAGTATATGATTCATTAACAGATTCCTCTTTGATTGATTTTTGTGATTTTTTTGAAATCATGTGTTAGTTTTTGAGACTCATGGTTGGTTTCTTTTGACTTTTCTTCTTTTGGCTTTCAAGGGCATTTCAATCATTTTTATTACTCGACATTCATTTTTATTTCATCATCTAGCCTGAAAAATCAAGTGTCTATAGCTTGCCCCCTAGTTTGGACAAGTTTGTGAGAGACAAAAATCGATAAAGTACTCTCGTTTCGTCTTTCCTACTCTAATCTTGACATCTTTGCCTTCATCTTCAATTTGTCAGACTTCTCACCGTCTTCTTTCCTCTTCCATTCCTACAAAGAGGTATACCCACTCAAGGGCTAATGTGCCCACTCAAGGGCTAGCATGCCCATTCAAGGGCTATATGCCCATTCACAGGTTAATATGCCCATTTGAGGGGCTAATATGCCCATTCACAGGTTAATATGCCCACTCGAGGGTCGATGTGCCTATTCAAGGGCCAGTATGCCCACTCAAGGGCTAAAGTGCCCATGCGAGGGCTAGAAAGGATCTTTATAGTGCCATGATAAAACAATCCTTAGTACACATACTTCGTAAGGTTTCTAATAGTCACTGCACCCACTTCCTAGGGTTTGTTAACACTCTTCAGTGCGCCTATTCTAAGGGCTTTAAACATTGTTAAGTGCGCATACTTCCTAGGGTTTTCAACATTCTTAAGTGTACCTCTTCTTAGGGCCTATACCTATTCTAAGGGCTTAAAACACTCTTAAGTGCACCTACTTCTTAGGGTTTCCTTCTAATGCATGCCCATTGGGAAAACGTCTATGATGCATTATTTCGCAGTCTTTAGACCTTTTCATTCTTCACTCTTTCAGTTAAGTACTCTTAATTCTTCTTTAATCTTTTAAGACTTTGCATTCATTAGGCTGCATGCCCTTCTTATGAGTATTCTTCATTCTGTTCTCGATTTCTTTAGTCCACTGGGAGGAAATTCTTGATTCGCTATGCTTGAACATTATTTGTTCTTGATCTCTTCAGATTTTGCATTCGTAGGACCCTTCACTAGAGAATTCTTATTATTTTATTGATTTGTGGTCTCATTGGGGATTCTTCCATTGTCTTTGAAAATTCGTGCAAAATATCAAACATCTCTTGATGATTTTAAATCAAAGTTCTTACCTTGTTCAATGTATTTTTCAACAAACTAATTTCTAGTATCTGAAGGAATTCTTCCATGTGATTTCAGTTGAAGATTCTATCGACTGATGTTACTTTTCTTTCCTTATGTGTTGCTAAGCTATTGCCATGGTCAGGTGCTTGTCACTAGTTCATTCAAAAATTTCTTCGGTCTTAAAGTCAATATAGATTTTTCTTTTCTTTTCTTTCTTCATTTTCTTTTTTTTTTCCCTTTCTCTCTTCTTCTTTCTCTTCCTTCTTTTCTTTTTCTCTCTCTTCTTTCTTTTCTTTCTTCCTCTTTTACATTTTTGTCGCTCATTAAAAGGACAATCGATCGACTATTGACCAATAGCTGCCTGACATTTTGATTGCTGGTCGATGATTAGCCAACAATCATTCAACAGTCTAACTGTCGGTTGACGTCGATAAGGACCCTTCACTTTCCTTTGCTTCATTTGCATGCCATTTCTTCATTTTTCATCTGATTCGCCTTCGATTTTCTCCTACATGCTCGTCTCGACTTCCTCTTTTCAATGGCTGGTCATCCAGTCCATTTTGACTTAAATGAGAGATATCCAGTTTGAAAATCGACATTGAAGGGTCTTTCAAAAGATCAAGAGGTGCCTGTTGTTGATGACGTGGATTCCACACGATCACCCAGGTATGCATTTTTATTCATTCTTCAGTTTTCCATTTTCTAGGAATTTTCTTGGCATGTTATTTGTCTTCTATATGCTCCTCGGTACACTGATTGTCAAACACTAGTTGCTCTATATGAGAGGTGGATGGACACGACCTAGACTTTCCATCTTCCAATTGGCGAGATGACTATCACGCCATTCAACATGGCCACTCTAACTAGCCTTCCATGCGGTGAGGAGGTCATACCCATTGATGCTTGTATCATAGATTTGAGGGATTAGCAAAATTTAATTCGCCAACTTCTTGGGTGTGATGTGAAGATCAAGAACAACATCGCGATTCGACATACTACATTGTACGATTATTAGTACACTGATTGTCAAGTACTAGTTGCTCTATATGAGAGGTGGATGGACACGACCCAGACTTTACATCTTCCAATTGGCGAGATGACTATCATGCCATTCAACATGGCCACTTTAACTAGTCTTCCATGCAGTAAGGAGGTCATACCCATTGATGTTTGTATCATAGATTTGAGGGATTAGCAAAATTTAATTCGCCAGCTTCTTGGGTACGATGTGAAGATCAAGAACAACATTGCGATTCGACATACTACAATGTACGATTATTAGTACACTGATTGTCAAGCACTAGTTGCTCTATATGAGAGGTGGATAGACACGACCTAGATTTTCCATCTTCTAATTGGCAAGATAACTATCATGCCATTCAACATGGCCATTCTAACTAGCCTTTCATGCGGTGAGGAGCTCATACCGATTGATGCTTGTATAATAGATTTGAGGGATTAGCAAAATTTAATTCGCCAGCTTCTTCGGTGTGATGTGAAGATCAAGAACAACATCACAATTCGAAATACTACATTGTACGAATATTAGAGTAGGAGATTAAACCTGACTCCAATAGAGGTGGATTAGTGTACATATCCCTTCATCATGTATCTGCTCGACTCAACGCCTTTTGTCAATTCATTAAACACTACCTTGCTGATTCTGCTTCCTGCACTTTGGTATCTCAATCAAGGTAGTGCTTTTGGCTAGAGTCGTGTTGCTTTTGGCCAGCTGTACTTCAGTTTAGACCATGCTTGTCGAGGTGTTACCATGATTATGGTTTTGCTCCGCTTCTTGAGGTAATTTCTTTCTTTTTCTACACCTTTATGTTTTATCTGTATGAATTCCATTTCTGATTTTCTCTTGTATATAACAGATCTGGGACTATAAGTCAAGAGTTCTGCCTTCCTTATTTCCTGCTTGTCAGGATTTTCTTTTCCAGAGATGAAAGATGGGCTACATACCGTGCAGAGCTCAAGAGATCTCGTGAGTTAGACTTTTTCTATGATTACATGCATACAATGATCTGGAGCAAGGTAAAAGACATTTCAGTCGGTATTTCATCTATATTAAAATCTCACCATATTTCTATTCTTTGCAAATTTGTTTTGAGTGGTGATGGCCCACGGAGGGCTGGTCGACTGCTATGAGGGCTGCCTCATTCGACTACTATCGCATCCTCATCCCATGCATTGATAGCATGATGTGGTATTTGAGTGACTGCATCTAGGATTGGTTTAAAGGCTCAAAACATCGTCTGATTCCTTCTTCTCTACCAATTTTGATGATAAATGTAGCTGAGTGGGCTATAAAGCCAAATGTGTCAGATTGCACAACTGGGATTCACTTGAGCGAGATTGAGTTCCCAGTGATGACAGTTTCCTATGCTGAGTGGGCTTGAGCCATATTACTCTATACCGAGCCGGGTCCATCTGCTAATGAGATTCTTCACCCACCTATTAGTTCCAGTTGTGCTAGTGGCTTTTTTGCCTGTCATAGGAAGAGATCAAGGGGTTCATCTTCTAGTACTGGCATATCTGCCTCTTTTGCTACTACTACTGAATAACCACGTTCTCTTGTAGCCTTTAAAGCAGCTCCAACTATTCCAATCGGTCATGTGACTGGCGACCTCTAGGCCTACCCTAGCAATATAGTCTACACGTGGGATGCTGGTGAACATATTAGCAGTCATGTGATCACAAAGCATCCAACCATGCCTATTCCTTTCATTCCTCATGATACCACTTTGGTAAGTCTTCTGACTGTTTATTCTTCCAATTTCTTGTTATTCTTCAAATATTTGTTAGTCATAACAAAATGCAATGCAATGCAGGTACCATGATATTCCATGGAGCGTGTCTTCTAGATGCAAGCTACTTATCACGGATGTATCTCATAGATGTCTCACCAATATTAGGTAAAAACCTATAATATGCTTCATGTATGCATGATTTCTATCTTCATGTTTGCATGTAACTATATGCTTCTTGCTTGGATTAAACTAGTAATCAAGTGAATGCTCATTTGTAGCGAGAGATCGAGCGCCTTCAGGCTTAGGTTGTTGCCTTCTCTATTGATCATGCCGATGATGGTGATGAGTAAGGACTGTCACCATCAGCATCCTTCATGTTGATTTCTTTCCTTTGTTCATTTTGCTTTCATGTATGAACTTCTATGTTTCAATTTTTCACAATGTATAATCAAGGCAATCAAATTTCAAAGATTTAATGAAAATTTTCTAGTTTTAGTTTTGTACATGCTTCTTAAACTGTGCGTATCTTGATCAATTTACATCCAAATTTGTTCAAATCTGTTCCTACATCATAATATATTCAATTCAATTCTAAGAAAAAATTACAAAATTTGGAAATCATGTGCTCGAAACTGCTCATCAATACACATCCCAGAAGTCGGAAGACGCGCGAAAGAAGGAATTAGAGGGTTTTTGTCCTATTGACCATCAGTTAACCTTCAGACCATCGATCGACTGTCAAACCATCGATCAATTGTCATGCAACTATTGGTCGATGGTTAGATAGTTCGATATTCCTTTGATTGCCTGCTAGTGGTGTTCCCTCCTTTTGTCTATTTTACTTTGTTTTCGCATTATTTAAGTGCTGCTTCTCTTCATTGTTTCTTCACACCTTTCAATCTATCCTTCTTTCGTTTCTTGAGTTTTCTTCCATGTTTTTCAACATATCTGAGGCCTCTCTCAAGACCCTCTAGCCTCTTTTAAAGCTTCTAAAGGATGATGGTAGGAAACAACTCAAATCCAGCGGTCTCTATAATTTGAAGTTCCTTTGACATGTGAAGCTTGACGTTCCTTTTCTTAAGGAATGCACAACCTTCTGGGATCCTCATGATCATGTCTTCCACTTCAATGAGTAAAAGATTTGGCCATTGTATGAGGAATTCTCCATACTTGGTTATCATTTGTCCAGCTTTGAGAGCATCATTTTGCCTACTGTTAGACACGATTGATGTCTGATCTTGCCAACTTCTTTGACTTTTCGATTTCCATCATGGGCATTCACACCAGAGGTAGTAGGGTGACATTTTCTTTCATTATCCCTTTACTTGAGATGATGAATAGAACCTCATCCGGATGGCTTTGCCTTCTTCAGTTTTTCCACCTTGCATAGTTTCTATTAGTCTCACCAAAGTCTCAAGGATCCACATCTTGTTGCCATCATTCCTCATATAGGACCCGATTTCATAGTAGTTTCCTTGATGCTTGTTGAAACATTGATCAGACTAGATCATGTCAAGATTTATCCAAGCCAAAGGTTTAGTGGCAATCTTTTACTTCTTTAGGTTTTTTTTTCTTTTAACCCTAATTTTTGCCTAAGTTGACCTTTCGGGTTTTTAACTTAGTGGGTTCATTTTTTTCTTCTCTTCTCTTTTCTTTTTTATGCTCTAATTTTTTTCTAAGCTGCTCTTTTGGGTTTTTGACTTAGCGAGCTTACCCTAACTTTTGCCTGAGCTGCCCTTTTCAGGTTTTCAACTCAACGAGCTTTTTCTTCTTCTTTTCTTCTCTGCCCTAACTTTTGCTTGAGCCACCTTTTTTGGGTTTTCAAGTTAGCGGACTTTTCCTTCTTCTTTTTCCTTTGCCCTAACTTTTACCTAAGCTACCCTTTCAGGCTTTCAACTTAGCGGGCTTGCCTTAATTTTGCCTAAGCCACCTTTTTAGGTTTTCGACTTAGCAGGCTTTTTCTTATTTTTTCTTTTTCAGATTTGGTTACAAGAGAGGCTATCTATTCTAGCATCGCCTGAAGGGAATATTTTCTGTTATAGCCCTCGACTTGAAACACGGAGGAGACTTGAGAGACATTTTTCTTGGATCGACTAGCTTTGAGTAATTCTGGATGCTGTGATTTATTGGCATTGTCCATGGTGGAGGCTGGAGCATGTAAAAGTCCGGACTTATATCACATGTATGCCTTGTGTAGGTTTCACCCACAGTACATTCTACAATCCTGCTAGATTGCATCGGCAGTATGGACTTAAGCAGAGGATCATGGATTCACCTGTTGCTTTCAGTCCTAGGAGGTTGTTTACTTGTTATCTAAAGCATGTGAGGGATTCTTGGCTACGTCAGACCATGGAGAGGAATCTGTTCATGATTTTGATTTTGAGACAGACGACCAGTATAAGGACTAGGTGATCTTCCAGGCTTTTATTCCTAATCCTACTATTTGAGCCAGGTGGTGCCGTTAGCAATACGACAAGCCTATTCTTAGTCTATCGAAGAGGCAAAGATGACATTGATAATTTCATTGTTAGCTTAGATGTTAGATGCTTTCCTTCTATTATCATGCAAAATAATAAGTCATCTCAAAGGCATATTTGTTTTCAAACAATTTCGTTTCATTAATAAAAGTATAATTGTTTGTTCTTCGAATAATATGTGCACAATGAGACAACTCTTGTCATTAATCAGCCATTTCTGGTTTTCTGATTAATTATTTTTCGTCCTACACATTTTTTTTTTGATACATAGTATTTCTTCAGCCTGTCCATGTCGATAGGCTCTGTGAATTCATTCCCTTCCATGTCTGATAGAATGACGACTCCGTCGGACATGACCTTCATCACAATGAATGGGCCATCCAGTTGGGCTTGAATTTCACTCTTGGATCAAACACTACTAGCCTGGCCTGTTTAAGGACCAGTTCCCATTCGTTGAACTTCCTTGCCTTTATTCTTTTGTTAAAGGCTCGAGCAAAACTGCATGTGATATCTGGCTTTCATTCTTTTCTCATCAATTAAGGTCAACTATTCAAATCTATTGTGAACCAACTCCCCTACAGGCATTTTTGTTTCCATCAAAACTCTCATTAATTTCATTTCTATCTCAATTGGTAGGATTGCTTCTGAACCATACACCAACAAGAAAGGCGTCATGCCTAGCAAACTTCTGGGTGTTGTTCTATAACCCCATAACACAAAGAGCAGCTTCTTCACCCAATCTTTGTATGTCTACATCGTTTTGGCCAACATCTTATTGATGTTTTTATTGACTACTTCTACTGCTCTATTTGCTTGTGGCCTATATAGAGATGACTTATGATGTTCAATCCCATACTTCTCAAATAAGGCTCAACTTGGAAATAAACCCCATTATCAGTCACAACATGATGCAGCACTTCAAATCTGTATATGATGTTCTTCTCAATGAACTTTGCCATCTACTTTATCCCCAATTTATTGTAGGACTAAACTTCTATCCATTTGGTAAAGTAGTCAAACGCCACCACCATATATCTATGCCTATTAGAGGCTGATGACCTTATCTTGCCTATAATGTCAATTCCCCATGCTGCAAAGGGCCACGGTGCCACCATTCCTTATAACTCCAAGGGTTGCTGGTGAATCAAATTTCTATTGATCTGGCACGGGTGACATCTCTTCATAAATTGGATACAATCTGTCTCTATGGTTAGCCAATGAAAGCCTTGTCTCATTATCTTCTTCACAAGCATCACTCCATCATGTGTGGCCCACACACCACTATGGATTTCTTCCATAAGCCTTCTATCTTCTTTCTCATCGACACATCTCACTTTCATCCCTTCTGGCATTCTTTTGTCCATCACTCATTGATGACAAGTAAATTGTTAGGCCAACCTTTGTAGTACGACCTTGTCTTTCTCATTAGCCTCATTTGGTAGAATTCTCTCCTTTAAGTAATTCTTCAAATCATAGAACCATGGCTTCCCATCCACTTCGACCTCCATTACATGGGGTTCCACGTAGCAGGGACCCATGCTCGTGATATCACTATTGGTCTCACCAATAACATTTGAGTACTAACCCAAACTGATGCTAAAGAAGTTAAAGTGTTAACCATCTGATTCTCATTTTTGGGTATATGGGTGAAGGTACACTATTTGAACGTCCCAATCAACCTTTTAATGTGCTCAAGGTACAGTTTCAACCTTCCTTCCCATAGATCCCAATCTTCATGGCTAGAGAGATGACTAGTTTTGAATCTTACAATAATTTTATCTCATCAATACCTATCGCAATCATAACTTCTAACCAAAGTAGAAGCTTCGGACTCAGCCATATTATTGGTGACTCTAAACTCCAACTTTTTAGCAAAAGGGATAATTTCTCCAATTCGTGAGACCAGAATAATTCCTATTATGACATTGTTCTTATTGAGAGTTCCATCAAAGAACATTCTCTATCTCACCATCTAGATTACCCCCTGGAAATCCAACTCCCATAGTTCATCTTCATCGATTGTATTCATGGCCTAAAATTCTGCTACTACCCTTCCTTTCACTACCTTCTTTGTGACATACTTGATGTCAAATTTTGACAACTGGATTAGCCATCTTGCTAGCTTCCTTACCAATGATGGTGCTTTGTAAAGATGCTTCATCGGATCCTCCTTTGAGACAGCCTTAATCTTATAAGACTAAAAATAATGCCTTAACTTCTTTAAAAGCTACACTATAGCTAAGCATGTATTCTCCATGTAACTGTATTTTATCTCGTATGGCAACAACTACTTGCTAAGATAATAGATGGCATGCTCCACACCTTTCTCATCTTTTTGTCCTAGCATAGCACCGATGGCCTCCTCCTCAAGAGCCAAGTAGAGAATCAAATTTTTGTCAACTCTTGGTGATCTCAAGATTGGTGGATTCTGTAAGTACTTCTTAATCTTCTCAAATGCCTCTTGGCACTGATCATTCTACTCCATTGGTTGACTGTTCTTTAGGAGTCTGAACATTGGTGCACAAACTGTTGTTAATTTGGCAATGAATCTATGGATGTATTGGATCTTCCCAAGAAATCCTCGAACTTCTTTTTCAGTCTTGGGTGATGGCATCTCTGTAATCGCCTTAACATTGTCTAGATTTACTTCTATCTCTGTAACTACGAACCCAAATAGCTTTCCTGAGGTGACTCCAAAAACACAATTCTTCAGATCTAGCTACAGCTTCTACTTATTCACCTTTTCTAAGAATCTATCTAAAGCTTCAAAGTGACCTTCTCGAGCTTTAGATTTCACCATTATATCATCCACATAGATTTCTATTTCCTTATGTATCATATCATGAAACAGTGTCGTCGTCATTCGTTGGTAAGTTGCCCTTGCATTCTTCAACTTGAAAGGCATCACCTTGTAATAGTAGGTTCCCCATTCCATAATGAAGGTCGTTTTCATATTGTCTTCATTGACCACCATTATCTGGTTGTAACCAGAAAATCCATCTTAAAGGAAAACATCACACTGGCGGGGGCGCTATCCACAAACACATCAATGTGAGGCAAAGGAAAATCATTCTTTGGCGAGGCCTTATTCAAGTCTCGATAATCAACACATATTTAGACCCTTCGATCTAATATTGGCTAACCATTCCGAATACTTCACCACATCTAGAAATTTGGCTTCAATCTATTTGGAGACTTCCTCCTTGATTTTTTGATCCCATTTCGATCTTAACCTTCTCAACTTTTGTTTGACTGGCTTCATGTGTGGATACATTGAAATCATGTGCTCAGTGATACTTCTATCGATTCTAGGCATGTCATCATAGGACCAGGCGAAGACTTCTTCATATTTCTTTAGAAAATTTTCAAATCTATCTCTCTCTTCAAGAGTTGTGTCAAGTGCAATGTATATGTTCTTGGGTTTTTCAATTGTACCAAGATTAATATCATGAGTTTGAATTGTGTGAATGTCAAATATGCTAGTAAAATACAAATTATTATGCACAATGCCATTAGAATAAACATCAAACAAGTAAGCAAAGCCATTCTTTATTGCATTGAGTTTTGAAACATTATACAATGTTCTCTTCATCAAGAGGCCAAGAACAAATATATACTCATATTAAACATCCTTGTTCCCTTCTTCCATGAAGTCAACGAGGTCGACGGACGAGTGTCACGCCCTAAAATCTCTTATTTAGAGACTTTAAGGGTGATTGATTAAGAAAAAATAATAAAAAGACATCATCAATATCTCACTTTTTTTAAAAAAAACAATCATTTTCCAATTCATACATATATTTATACATATCACATGAATTCATTACAACATCTGGTTATTTGTTCAAGATAAACTTTACATACACTGATGACCCAACTTAGTGCATAGGTTGATAATCATATAATAAAATTTCCTATCACGATTTAGGCTAGTCAAAACATTTCCCAAAACCATCGCATGCATGTAAATGCCAGACTCCCTACGAAAGCTCTAAAATGCCACTAGTACGAATATCTTTTTGTGTACCTGTGGAAGGAGGGGGGGTGAGCATATAGCCCAGTAGGAAAGATTCTAACATTATACTAAATCACAAGCATTCAAACAGTTACTCAATTACATAGTTACACAACCAAGTATAATAAGTCCAGCAATCATTCTCATTCACACATCAAGGTATCACTTATTCACTTGACAATCAAAATTTTCATCTAATGTTTCCCTTATACCCGTATTCAAACGACCCATCCAAGGTCTAACATTTCAAGTTTATAATCGTGTTCTCCTTGAATCCGTTATCCAAAACGGCCCATCCAAGGTCCAACACATCGAGTTTATATTCGTGTTCCCCTTGGATCCGTATCCAAAACGGCCCATCCAAGGTCCAACACTAAGAATTTCATACTCGCATTCTCTTTGGATCCGTATTCAAAACGGCCCATCCAAGGTCCAATGCATACACTTATAAACCTTTCAATATAATTTCTAAAATAAGTCTCAAGGCAATACAATTTTTATGAAAAATCCAGACCTGTCAAGAGGGTGCACACAAGTCGGGTTGGTTCTGTAATTCCGCTCGACACTCGTCACTTTCATAACTCGACACTCAACACTTACATGTCGAGTCGTGTCGGTTTCACAATCGACACTCGACACTTACATAGTCATGTCGGATTCACTCGTCACTCGACACTTACATAGTCGTGTCGGATTCGCTCGTCACTCAACAGTCGATATCCGCCTACTTTTCGACACTCGACACTTACATGTCGAGTCGCGCATATGACAGTTGACACCAGCCACTCGACCCTCGACACTTACATGTCATACGACACTCGACCCCCGAGACTTACATGTCGAGTCGTGCATACGACACTCGACACCAGACACTCGACACTCGATATCAGTCTCGATATCATCCTACTTTTGAAGACATCGAGTATTGGATGAGACACTATCCACTCGACACTTGACACTATGTGTCGAGTCATGTCAGATTAAATATCATTCTCAAAAGATATAGAATTGTGAAAATGTTTAGATTTGTCGAATGAACCGTATCATTTCCAGATTTCAACCTCCAATTTCAAAAATTCACCAAAATTTCATTTTAAATTGAAATTCAATGAAATCAGTGGCTATTTAACGCTTCATATGTCTATTTTCTTAAACAAGAGAGAAATTATATAAATCACAGTCCAAAAAAAATGCAGTAGCTCAAAGAACATAGAACAGCCACATGAATCACAACTTCCATCAAGAACAACATCTCCTTCACTTTATAAGCACATAATTTCACAAGTAATTCATCATCCAAGCAACAAACAATCAATTTAACAATAAATCACATATATTGCAACCCATATCAATCAAGAACAACAAAAATAAATAACAAAATTTAAATATAGTATTAGAAAATCCCTACTTGATTTCCAAGCCTATACACCTCTTTGATTTTTTCCTTCTTTTCCTTTCTTTTTCTTCCTTCTCTTTTTCTTCTTCTCTTTCTTTTCTCTCTCTCCCTTTAGCCGTAAGATTCTGCTCTTCTATAGCCAAAATGAAAGAAAAATCCTCCCCCTTTGGAATCCTAATGTCTCTTATATATACAAGGCCTCAATTCATGGGCCTAAATCCACTTATTTTCCAAACCCAATTCTCATTTATATAAACATGGTTTTACAACTACTTCATGGCCTAAAGCCCATCAAATTCAAATAAAATTACTCAAATACCCTTAGGCATAGTTTCTAAATTTTGTAATATATATATATACATACATGCATTTTATTTTTTTGGGCAAGCTTTGACTGCCATTTAAGATTCTTTGATATTGTGATCTTTGAGTCTTTCATTGTGGATGAATTTTACATGTGCTCAAGTAGCTCAAACGGTACTCATGATGAACTGCGAGAGCCTTTGAGGAGGTCCCGGGTTCGAGTGGGGGACGCGTCCTTCAGGATCAAAACCGTGAGGCCTATTGGCCAGTGGGCCAGGCCAAAGTAGATAATACGTGGACTGTGCGATTGGGTTCAAACCGGAGTGGAACCCGGGAAGAGGTGGGGTGTAGGGCCTCGACCCAGATCGTCACAACGAGTCTATTGGCAGTGCTTGATCTCGAGGTTTCTCCTCCTTGATCTCTATATTCTCTATTTCCTTAGCCAAATCATACCCTTGAAATACATCCTCAAAAATCTTGAAACTAGACTTCAACATTCCTTTGTAAACCCATGGTTCAGCAACTCCTACATACTTCGTATATTGAGCTTTGACAAACTTGAGGAACCCTCCCTTCTTAGGCTTAAAATCTTCTTCATCTTCATCAAACATGTAGCCCAACCCTCCTTTAGAAGTTTGGCCTTTGAAATCTATAAAGGATGGCAAATCACCTCTATTCTTCCCAAGCCCAGTTCCTGACAAGTATCCTTGTTTCTTTATTATTTCGTCAACAATAGGACTAACTTCATCTATCATGGCTACATGGAAGCCTTCCCATGTTAGGTATCTCCCTAACCTTGACACTTTATGGTACTAGGTGTAATCGTTAAAGCTGCATGAATGGTCACAATCTCCTAATCCATATTGAATTGGATCTTTTTGATGCAAAGTGGAAGGAACTTTACCAAGCGGATGGAATAATGTTTAGCCCAACAAAGTAGCAAAGGTGACAGGAATGTCAAGTACGGTGAACTTAGTCATAACTTCAATAGGGCTGGTCTTCACTAATGCGTTAAAGATCCCAATAGCACTTTTCTTTGAGTCATCATAAGTCTTGATCATCTCACAAGGTTTAAGTTCATCTCCACTGATCCCATACTTGTGCAATATCTTTATAGACACAATATTGGTGGCAGATTCATCATTTACCATGATGTAAAGAGACGTCTTTCCACCAATCTTTCTAGTAATGAACAATGGCTTCTTGTGATTTCTTTCTTCAAAAGGCAAATCATCATTGGTGAAGGTGATCACACCCTTCTCATTCACCCCATTGGGTTCCCTTCCAATCATGGCAGTCAACATCTCATTTGGAGTGGCAGCCATTGATATCTCTACCTCTTCCAAAGCCTTTGCCATGGCTTCTCTATACTTTTTGGATGAGATCAACAAGTCATAAATGCTAACATTCGCTTGAGTTTTCTTTAACTACATGATGACTTGGTTTTCTTGTTCTTTGGCTTCATCCTTGGCAACTTCTTTGCCCTTCTTAATAGTTTTCTCTTTCTCAACTGGCTCTTCCTTCTCCTTCTCATGAAAAAATCTATCACTCCTTGTCATTCTTTGAACATTCTCACTCTTGCTCTTGAGTTTTTCTCCCTCATATGTTTCTCCCTCAATACCCACTTCCTCTTTTTCATCACTACTAAAGTTAGCACAAAAGTTTGGAAGGGTCTTCACTTTAGGAATGTCATCCCATATACCCATGACTCTCACTTCCTTCCACCTTTTTGCTAAGCTCTTTTGTCTCATAAGAATTTCACCTTGCATCCCCGTCCAACCTTTGCTACCCTTTTTCACCTTAAGTCTTCTAGGTTGTGGGCCTCTTCTAACACCTTTTCTAGCCATCCACTTCTTGGTAAAGACAATTAATGGTATGGATTTCTTCTTGGCAGATGCCACTTAATCTTCTATCTCAACTTCGTCTTCATCTACTTTTTCTTGTTCTTCTTCCTTATGGTCGTCGAGGCACACAAATTTGGGGTTTAAGCTTTGCTTGACTCCCTTTACTATAATGTTGCTCCATCCACCCTTTTTAGTGAAAATTTAGGCTGCCAAAGGAACGGGCTCTTCTTTTACCCTTTCAATGATCTCTTTGGGCTCATCAAACTTGAGCTTCTTCTTTATGGCCACCTTTCTTATTGTCAAGCTTGGACTTCTCTTTCTCTTGGCTCTTAGGGCCTTGCTTGATCTATCCTTTCCTTAAAAAGAGTTCATGACTTGCTTATTGGTTAAGTCTGACCCAATCATATTAGTTGTTGGAGGTAGTACTCAGTTGTAGTTGGGTAGTTAATTACTTCTAGCGTTGGGCTTTGGCATCTCTGGGTTAGGAATTTGGCCTGTATCAATCAAGTCTTGAATCTCATGGTGAAGACGAGTGTAATCGTCAGTCTTACAACCGATCACTTGGTGGAACTCACACTTCTTATGATTGCTCCAATTCCTTGGCAATGGATTTTGAAGCTCTCGTGGTGGTAATAGTTATAAGATCCATTCGGCTCTCAATCTTGCAATGATCTTTGAGACATTCTTCATTCTAGATCCACTAGCTTGGTGGTATTGCCCAGAATTTCTTCTATGGTAATGGTTGTTGCTTCTTTTCTGCTTGGACTCCAAATCTTCTATTTGGATGCCCAAATCATACAAGTCTTCAAATGTTTTGATTGGAAAGCCCACAAATCTACCACTATATGAGCGAGGCTTTTATCCTACCAGAGCACTTGTGACCACGACACTATGTCAAAGCCCCTTTCAAGACTTAAGGGAACACAAATGATCCATGGGCACATCTGGAGAAATGGAGCTGCGACCTAATTGGGAATGAATGGAGGCAATTTGATCCCTCGCTTCAGGACCTAAACTACCCTCATCCTTTTAGAGGTGGTTTAGAAAGTTAGGTATGAGTCATTCACCTTGCCCGGATCAAAATCCAGCCCCTACTAGGGTATACCAAATAGGAATAACTCATGTTGTTATACAATCCACTTAGGGTTGTTCTTTTATGCACACATTATTTATTTTATCTTCTTTAAGCAAATAAGGTGATTTCATTCATTGCAGTTGTATATCCATATAAAGAAAGAGGGAGGAGAATAACTTACATCTCTTTTAAACATGGGAGAAGGGGAAAAGGATTACGTTGATTTTTCTTTGACATTAAAGTAATTCTACTTTAAATATTTCAAAAATATTCCACACATTCATAAAAGAAATCATACATTTCAATATCAAACATAAACAATCACTTCGAGACTCAATAGATAATTAATTTTCTCACTACCATATGTAAGTCTATTCAATGTCCATCAAGCCTCTTTCATGGCATTATTTAATGCATTCAATTATTCTGAGTGATGGTCCCTCACCACCAACGTGAGTACACAGCACTTCATGGCATCACACAATTAAACATAATATATTCATACATGTGTTCATGTTAATCAATTAGAATTCTAGCTAAAGCCATAATCTAGAATCATGACACTTTGACCTAAATTTGATAATTGTATCATTGTAATTCTACCTGTTGCTATTCTAGCATAATTGATATCAATTTATAAGGAATCATGGTATTTCTAGCCTAAACATGGTTATCATGGCATATTCTAGCTTACTTCAAGTAATCATGGTAAAACATGGCTATTCTAGCCTAATCAAGCATTTAAAGGGCAATTAAGGTAATTCACACCTATTCTATGCTATTTTCTAGTATATTTCAAAGCAATTATAAGTCTTCCTAGTATGATTCTAATTATGTGCTCTTAAGCACGATTCTAAGCATTCGTAAAGAAAATAAATTCTTAATCATGATTCTAACAAAGAAAGAAAAGTAGACTTACCTTGATACACATTTCTGCCTCGCAAAACAAACAAAGGATTAAACAATTCATAAAACCCCTAAACATGCTTCTAAGCATTAAAATAAAACCTAGACATGCTTATTCTAAGCATAAATAAGCCTCAACATGCTTAGTCTAAAGCAAGAAAAATGAAGAAGAAATTAAGAGAGAGAGAAGAGAGAACTACTCTCGAGACGTACATTTTTCAGGTTTAGAGTAATATAAAATGCCCGAAAAAAACTTCAGACTAGAAAAAACTTATTGAATTCTTGAGCAGAACTTCGAGAGGAAAAGGAGATGAATTTTATGTTTGAGTGAAAGTGAGGAGTGGAGGTGCTTATATAGTGAAGGGTCGAAGTTGGAAAAGGAATGAAAAAAAACAAAAAGGGAAAGTTGGAATTGAAAATTTTCAAATATACAAAGACAACAGTTGGCCGCTCTTGGGAGACTATCGGTTGCCACTCTAATAGTTGGTTGACTATTGGCAGATAGTCATCTGGCACTCTGACAACTGGCCGGCTATTGGTCAACAGACGGCCAGTTGTTGCCGTCAGACCTTCCTATTTTGCAACTTTTCAGTACAGTCCCTTCTGACCTTCATCTATGTAATCATGCAAAACTTTTTGAGTTCAACTCTGATTTGTGATCCGTAAATTTCTACAAAAACTAAACATCCATAGCTTCACAAAAGTATATGACTCATCAATAGATTCATCTTGGATTGATTTCTCTAATTTTTTGAAATAATGTGTCAATTTTCGAGACTCTTGATTTGTTTCTTCTAACATTTCTCCCTTTGGCTTCCAAGGGCATTTCGATCATTTTCATTAATCAACATTCATCTTCATCTCATCATCAAGCCTTAAAAATTGAGTGTTTATAGTTTGCTCCCTACTTTAGAGAAGTTTGTTAGATACAAAAATCGACAAAGCACTATTGCTTCGTCTTTCCTCCTCTCATCTTGACATCTTTGCCTTCATCTTCATTCTGTCAGACTTCTCATCATCTTATTTCCTCTTCCATTCCTACAAAAATGTTTGCCCACTCAAGGGGTAACGTGCCTATTCAAGGGCTAACATGTCCACTCAGGAGCTAAAATTCATCCTTCTAATGCATTCAGTGCACTCTTCTAGCGCGGACAAATGTATCCCTATGATACATAATGTGCACTCTTGTAGTGCAAACAAATGCATCCTTCTAATGCATGAAGTTCATCCTTACGATGCTAAGATGAAACACTCTTTAGTGCACCTATGCTAAGATGAAACACTCTTTAGTGCACCTACTTCTTAGGATTTCTAACACTTTTTAGTGCACCTAATTACTTCATAAGGTTTGTTAGTACTCCTTGTGCGGATAGATGCTTCCCTATGGTACACAATGTGCACTCTTTCAGTATAGACAAATGCATCATTCTAATGCATGAAATGCATCCGTATGATGCTAACATGAAAAACTTTTCAGTGCACCTACTTTTTAGGGTTTCTAACACTCTTCAGTGCACCTACTTCTTATCGTTCGTAAGCACTCCTCAATGCATCTATTGTAAGAGCTTTTTAAATATGCTAAAGTGCACATACTTCCTAAGATTTTGTACACTCTTCAATATGCCTCTTCTTAGGGCTTGTGCCTATTATAGACGCTTAAAACACTCTTAAGTGCACCTACTTCCTAGAGTTTTCAACACTCTTCGGTATGCCTCTTTTTAAGGCTTGTGCTTATTCTAAAGGCTTAGAACACTCTTAAGTGCACCTATTTCTTAGGGTTTCTTCTAATGCATGCCCATTAGGAACTTGTCTATCATGCACCGCTTCATGGTCTTTAGACTTTTTCATTCTTCATACCTTCAGCTAAGTATTACTCTTTGATCTCTTCAGACTTTGTATTCATTAGGTTTCATGTCCTTCTTCTAAGTATTCTTCATTCTTTTGATCTGTTTAGTCTTTGCATTCATTAGGTTTTATGCCCTTTTTCCAAGTATTCTTGTTTTTATTCTTGATTTCTTCTAGTCCACTAGGGCAAATTCTTGATTCATTATGCTTTAACATTCTTTGCTCTTGATCTTTTTAGATTTTGCATTTATGGGACCCTTCACTGGGGAGTTCATATCAGGTTGTTGATTCTCAAATTCATTAGGGATCTCTCCATTGTCCTTGCAAGTTCTTGCAAAATGTCAAACAATTCATCGTGGTAAATTCAGATAAGTTCTAGATTTTACAGTATTCGATGTTGTCTTCCAGTGGAGCTTCTTTCTAGTCTTAACAATAATTATTTCATGTGGGTCCGATTATCAAAAATCTATCCTTAGATGTGGCTCAAATTTCTTTCTAAATTCTTCTTCTTTAAATCCCTTATTCAAGGTGAACTTCCTTCTTTAAGGCGAATTTCCTTTTTAACCTAAACTTCAAATTTCCTTTTTCAGATCCTTTCTTCAAGGTGGACTTCGAATTCTTTCATCAAGGTAGATGTCTTCTTCAAGGGGACATGCTTTCTTCAAAGCGGATGCCTTCTTCAAGGGAGATGCTTTTTTCAAGGTGAACATCAAACTTGAACTTTCTTATTCAAAATAGTAGTCCTTTTTGATTGTCTTCAACTATGGCAATTCTCATTCTTATGGTGATCCTTATCATATTATTGTTCATCCCTAGCATCTTGTACATGGCACAACTTGGACTGCTTGATCGAGGTTTTTAACACATCATGTTGCTTTAGGTGATCGTTGAGTCTCATCGAGATAAAGTTGCCTTCGCACATCGTCCTTCTTAAGAGAAGTCCTGAGATAGAGCTGACTTTGCACATCATACTGCTTAAGACAAATCTCAATGAGATGAAGCTATCTTTGCACATTGTGCTACTTGAGAGGTGTCTCATCAAGATGGAGTTGACTTTGCATGTTGTGTTACTTAAGAGAAGTCTCATCTAGATAAAGCTACCTTTGCACATCGTACTTCTTGATGGAAGTCTCATCGAGATGGAGCTGACTTTGCACATCGTGCTACTTGAGAGAAATCTTATTGAGATGAAGCTACCTTTGCACATCGTGCTTCTTAAAAGAGGGCTCTCAATGTTTTTTTTTCTAGAATGTTCATATGCTACAAGTGAAGGGCACTATGTAGAAAAAATTTTTCCAGTGTTAGGATAAATTTTGTGGTTTGGAAAAGAAAATGCTTGATTAGGCTCCAAGGGGCGCACTAGGGACATGAAAGCATAGGTGGGCTTGAAAGGCTCAATTGATCTAAAAAAGGCCTAAATTAGTTCCCTCATGTTATGAAGCCTAGGATTTCATCACGAGTGGTAATCAAACGGTTCTAAAGTCTTATGAGATCTCAACACTAAGCTTCATTCACATAAAGTTTCTCTAAGTGATATTAAGTTCAATATCCATGGTTGTTGTGCTCAAATGATTGAAGAATCAAGAATGATATCTAGCAAAAAAACATAAAATAAAATAAAAAAGTCAAGCATACAAACAACACAATCTCATGTATTACCAAAAACTATTTCCAATGAGTATCATGACTATCAATGATCATTAAAAGAAAACTTAACTCACAAACATAACATTCTTAAAAAGAAGCAATTCAAAACATCATTATTCTTTCTTCGGGTTAGGAATTCTTCCATTATCGATTCGGTCTTGTATCTCATGTCGAAAGCGATGGCATTTGTCTATGAAATGGCCAGTTTTTGGTGGAAATCACAATATTCACAATGCTTGTGGTTCGTTGGTCATGGGTTTTGTAGAGGCTTTGGTGTCAACGGGAACAACACAATTGGGAACAAAACTCCTCAAATACTTTAGATAAGGGTCGTCTCAATTGATTAAACTTTCTTAGTTGATGCTCTTCTACATCCTCATCATCTGACCTGCTAGTTTAGTCATACTACCCTTGATTTCTTCCAGAGTAGTTGTTGTTTATTGTTTGGCCTCTAAATATTCTATTTGTATGCCCAAATCGTACAAGTCTTTGAATATTTTGACTAGAAAACCTGCAAGTATATCACTGATGAAGGCATGGGCTTTATTAATAATTATTTGAACCTAGTGCTTCTCCGTGAGCCTCGTGATCATCTTAGTAGCTTTGGCCCTCTACCAGACCAAGTATTCTGAAATGTTTTTGTTGGGCTTTTGGTGTGTCATCTCCAAATCCCTCAAAGTTACCCTCAATTGGTTATTATGGTGATATTACTCTACAAGCTGTTTGGATAGTTCTTCCAAGTCTTCTCAAACTCTTTTGGAAAAATCATGGTACTATACTACTATATCATCTTCTAATGATAACATGAAGTACTTCAAGATATACTATTTTGATAAATGATTGGTGACCATGACAACTGCATACTATCTCAAATATGTCTTCGGATTGCCCTCTCCATTGAACTAGGGCAAGTCTAGTAGGCGAAACTTTGGAGGCAGGTCATTGTTCCCCATGAGCAAGTTATCATCTAGGTCTTCGACCTCTTTTAACCTCTTCTTCTTCAAGAGAGATTGGACCTTTTTCATGTCTTTGGTCAACTGCTTGACTATTCAAGTTTGTCTTGATTGGCTGGGCCTTTCCCCCTGTCTCTATCTTGGCTAGTCTCACGATTACTATCACCTTTGGGTGGTGGTTAGTTCATGCGGTTAGGCCCATTTTGGAGTGCTTCAATGAGTTGGGCCATTTATTGTTGGAGTGTAGTCATGTTAGCTCTTAATTGGACCATCTCTTGGTTGTTATTATTAGATGCGGCTATTTCGATGTCTGGCTCCTCTTATCTTGTTAAATGACCACCTTGTCTAATCCAAGCTATGATAGCTGCAAAACAAAGGTGCTAATGCCATGCATGCATGCATTTATGCATGATATGTTGCATGCTCATACAAGGGCATAGACACACTTTCAGCCTTCTAACCTTATTTCTTCCACACACATGAGGTCAAGTCTCTTTCCTTAGGATTTTTGGTCTCATTCCCAAGTCATCATCATGGCATGTGGGACTGCAAGATTCTCTCTTAATTCTAACAAAAAAGTTGACGTTGGATTCTCCATGATTACCATAACATGGCCTCTAAATGTCATGATAACCTCAACTTATGGCACATGACCCTATTTTATTCTTACGGGTGACTTGACATGTGGCACTCGTTCATGGTTCCATGAGGTTTGAGTTGATGTTATTCTAATCATGTGGAATTTACATCCATGGACATTAATTTCAACATGGGTTTTGGATATTCATCCTAATCAAAATTTCGAGATTCGTCTACATGGGCTTGAGTCTCAAGGGTCCCATGGTCTTGGCTTCTTTGAGTGAGAGATGCCCCTTGGGACGGTCTCTTTTTATAGCAAGTTAATGGTACATGTTTAAAGGTGGTGACACCAACATGAGTCATCTAAGGATCGAATAGAGCCAAAGACTTCTTATGCCAATGCCACATGGCTAGTTTGGGCACTTCGTGCTCATTTTATCCAAAAGATGGTGATGCAAGGTTTCAAAATATCAATATGAGGTATAAGAATGAGGTATTCCAATTGGAATCAATTTCTAGAGAAATGAAGTTGCCACCTAATTATTTAATTAGGAATGAATGGGGGCAATTTGATCCCTCACTTTAGGACTTAAACTACCCTCATCCTTTGAAAGATGGGTTTAGGACATTAGGTACGAGCATTCACTCACCTAGATCAAAATCCAGCCTCCACCAGGGTATACCAAATAAGAATAACTCATGTTATTATACAATCCACTTAGGGTTGTTCATTTTATGCAAGCATTGTTCATTTATTCTTCTTTAAGCAAATAAGGTGATTTCATTCATGGCAGTTGTATATTCATATAATGAAAGAGGGAGGAGAATAGATTACATTTCCTTCAAACATGGGGAAGGGGAAGAGGATTACATGATTGTTCTTCAACAGTAAAGTAATTCTACATTAAATACTTCAAAAATATTCCATACATTCATAAAAGAAATCATACATTTGAATATCAAATATAAACAATCACTTCCAGACTCAACAGATAATTAATTTCCTCACCACCATATGTGAGTCTATTCCATGTCTATCAAGCCTCTTTCATGGCATTATTCAAACATGCATTCAATTATTCTTAGTGATGGTCCCTTGCCACCAAAGTGAGTCCACTACACTTCATGGCATCATCCTAATCATGTTTCTAATCATAGTATATTCATATATTTATTTCAATTAATCAAAATACAAAGCCATAATCTAGAGTCATGACACTTCAACCTGGATTTGTTAATTCTATCATGGTAATTCTACCTATTTCTATTCTAGCATAATTCATATCCATTTATAATAAATCATGGCATTTCTAGCCTAATTTAATCAATCAAAATCAAACAAAGCTATTCTAGCTCAACCAAAGCATTCAAGAGCAATTAAGATGACTCACACCTAGTCTATGCTATTTCCTAGCATACTCCAAAGTAATCATAAGTTCTCCTAGCATGATTCTAATCTTGTGCTCCTAAGCATGATTCCAGACACACACTCCTAAGCATGTTTCTAAGCATTCTCAAGGCAAATAAACCCTTATAAACGATTCAAATAAAGAAAGCAAAGCGGACTTACCTTGACACGCTTATCCATCTTGCAAAACAGACAAGGGTTAGAAAAATTCATAATAACCACTAAACATGCTAATTTTAAGCAAGAAAAATAAATTAGAAAAGAGGAGGGAGAAGAAAGAACTTCTCTCAGGACGTACCCTTTCCGGGTTTAGAGCAATATTAGACACTCAAAAAATATTAGACTAGAAAAGAGTCCTTAGAATTCTCACAAGTGTGTCTCAGAGAGAGAGAGAGAGAGAGAGAGAGAGGATTTCTAGATCTTCTAAAAGTGAGGAAGAGGGCCATTTATATAGGAGAGGGGTTGAGTTGAAAAAGGAAGAAAAACAAAAAAGGAAGGTCTCATAAAATTTTTTCCAAGAACACGCGACCAACAACTGGTCGGCTGTTGGTAGAATGCCTGTTGTCACTCTAACAATCTACTGGTTGTTGGCTAACAACCAACAACAGTTAATCAGCTATTGGTCAACAACCGGCTGGTTGTTGCCTATCGGACCTTCCTATTTTGCAACTTTTTAGTGTGGTCCCTTCTAACCTTCATTTGTTCGATCGTGCATAACGTTTTAATTTCAACTCCGATTTGAGATCAATACATTTCTATGAAAACTAGACATTCATAGCTTCGCAAGGGTATATGATTCATCAATAGATTCCTCATAGATTGATTTCTATGGGTTTTTTGAAGTCATGTGTTAGTTTTCAAGACTCTTGGTTGGTTTCTTCTAACTCTTCTCGTTTTGGCTTCTAAAGGCATTTTAGTCATTTCTTTCAGTTGACATTCATCTTTGTCTAATCCTCAAGCCTAAAAAATCAATTGTTACACATAAGAGTGGAAAACATAAAGAAAGGAAGTATCACCTCATACGAGAGAACATGCAGTGTAGAGATATGCGAATATGTCACATCTACTGCAAGGTCAAGTGGGAGATTGTTAGATATCTGCAGTAAGAGTATGAATGTTTTTCTGTAATGTGTAAACATTATTGTTATAAATGAATAAAAGTTATTATTTATAAATTGCTCAAGTGTATATGAGATATATCTAAGACATAAAACTTTACCATATCTCAAAACTAGTTCATTATAAACAAAAGCTGGACGCTTTGTTCGGACAAGGTTGTTATGTTGTTTGCCTTCAATGGGGAAATGATGAGTCTCTAACCATTTAAAGTGAAGACTTTAGGACAAAGACACTTGCACATTATGAATGCATTAAACATAGATCACGTAGAAATTATCCATTTGATGGAAATATTATGATCAAATATGAATATCTACACTTGAGCATTAAAGGCATTCCTACCTGAATCATGAGTTGGTAAGTGTACCTCTAATGTACAAGTTATGGTCTTTAACTAGAATAAAAAGTGACATCTAAAATAGTAAGGTTAATATCTTGGCTAGTTGTAATTATAAGATCTATATGCTAGTAGACACTATACCATATATATGGAATTCATAACTTCGAAAGGATCGCAAAATACCACCTTGATAGTTTTACAAGGTTTTATTTGAGAAAATCTTGGCCAAGTATTTAATGAAAGTTGTTCATTAAACTAAGATTTATTTTGATAAGTCTTAACTTATTAAAATGGTGTAAATCTGGTATCAACAGCTTAAGATATAATTATACCCACGGTAAATTATACCCAGCTCTAATTATTGGTGTTTCATGAAGGGTAATTATGTAAACCTAATGCTCAATGGAAAAGGCTTAAAAAAATAATTGAGTTAGATTAAATTATTAAGCTTTCTATAAAGAGTATTTAATTCAAGAATGCAGCTTTGGACCTCCAGTGGAATGGACCAAAGTTAATAGGTTTTGGTTTTCGGGGGGGTGGGGGGGTTGTGCGGGGGACCAGGTTGCGGCACGGGCACGGGTGAGTGGAGGGGGAAGAGGAGGGGGCCATTATAATTGTAAGATAATAGGGTACTAGGTCAAATTTATTGGAGCTTATAATTAAATTTTCATCAAGGTCCTTTGGGTAGCAGACACAAATTGTTTGAATAAGGATTGGACTTGAGAAATTAGTTATTTCATTTAATTGGATTGTTAGAGAATAAAGCTCAAGTATTAAATTAAATATATTTGACTAGTAAATGGGCTAATTATTTAATTAATTTGTTTAATTAAATAATAAAGTATTTGAGCCAATTTAATTAATTAGATTAATGGGCTTGTAATTAATATGATTAATTAAAAGTCTATACAAAATTGGGTTGGACCTAATTAATTATTAAAAGATCATTAATTAATTAGATTAATGGGCTTATAATTAATATGATTAATTAAAAGCCTACACAAAATTGTGTTGAACCTAATTAAGTGTTAAAAGCTCAATTAAAGACTTAATGAGATTAAGTTCTTATACAACTATAACTACTCATCCTAGAAGCCTAGAAAATTAGTAAGACTAAGCCTAATAGGATTAGGTTTACTAGTCAAAATTGGATAGGAATTAACATAGACATAAAAAGGATGAATTAGGCCAATGTTGTGAGAGTTTAAGTGAACAAGGAACAAGCCTTCACTATTCATCAATACTGTTCATGTGGTACTATTCACCCCTTACTGTTCACCAAACATTGTTCATCTGTCATTGTTCATCTAGCATAGTCCAATGATTTTAAGATGCCCACACATATTGTTCAGGCAATTTTCAAATATACATAAGAACTGAAATCTTGAGAAAGCAAATCAAAATTTTGAAGGCTCACGATATCTTGATCTTGGAGCTATTTCGCTGTCTACTCTTAAGTCTTAAGACCACCTAGGCTTGCGAAGAGTCTAATCCTCTACTTGGCTCTTGAAAAAGAAGCCATTGGTGCAATGTTAGCATAAGAAGATGAGAATGGTGTAGAACATGCCATTTACTACCTTAGTAAGAAGCTGTTGCTTTAAAAGATGAAGTACAACTATATAGAGAAGACATGTGTAGCCATGGTATGGCTATCAAAGAAGTTGAGACATTATTTTCAGTCGTACAAGATTAAGGCTATTTGCAAGGAGGATCTGATGAAGTATCTATATGAAGCATTATCGTTAGTAAGGAAGCTAGCAAGATGGCTGGTTCAATTATCATTCAACATTGAACGTGTCACTAAGAAGGTGGTGAAAAAAAGAGTCGTTGTAGAATTCCCCATCATGAATTCAACTAATGACAATGAACCATGGAAGTTAGATTTCTGAAATAAACATCTGGGGGCAATCTCAATCTTGAGTAAAGATGTTATTTGATGGAGCTATCAATAGGAATGGAGTAAGGATAAGAGTTATCCTGATCTCATCGACTGAAGAAGTTATTCATTTTGCCAAGAAGCTAGAGTTTGGAGTCACCAATAACATGGCTGAATATGAAAGCTTATGCCCCTAGATTGGAAATCCTAATTGCAATGGGAGTTGATAAAGTAGAAGTGTTGAGAGACTCAAAGTTAGTCATCTCACAAGCTAATAAGGATTGAGATTTAAGGGAGGAAAGGCTCAAACCAACTTAGAGCACATAAGTTAGTTAGTTAGGAGGGTCAAGCAGTGTACCTTCACATATCTTCCCAAGAATGAGAATTAAGTGGCAGACGCTTTTGCTGCTTTGGCATCGGTTTGGGTGAGCACTCAATAATTGCTGATGAGACCAATAATGATATCACAGGCATGGGGCCCTTGCTATATGGAATCCCAAATAATAGAGGTTGAAGTAGATGAGAAGTCATGGTTCTATGATCTGAAGAGGTACATAGAAGACATATTACTTCCAGCAGAGGCGAGTAAGAATGACAAGGCTATACACTACTGGCGGTTTAACAGTTTACTTGTCATTATGGAATGATGTACAAACAAATACCAAAAAGGATGCAGTTATGATGTGTGATCAAAAGAAGTGAGAAGGCTTATGGAAGAAATCCATAGTGGTGTAAGTGGGCCACACATGAATGGGTTTATACTGGCAAAGAAGATTATGCAGCAAGGTTTCTATTGGCTAACCATGGAGACGAATTATGTGCAGTTTGTGAAGAGGTGTCACAAATGCCAAATCAACATAAACTTGATCCATCAACCACCCTTAGAGCTACAAGCAATCACAGCACCATGGCTCATTATTGTAGAGGGCATTGACATAATAGGAGAAATAAGGCCATCAGCCTCTAATGGTGTAAGCAATAGATTTTGGATTATAGTTTAGATGTTCAATGATGATTGTAAACACTGGATTCTTTAAGGATCGAGAATAAAGTTAAGATGAATGTTGAGCAAAAGAAATGACCAAAATGCCCTTGAGAGTCAAGAAGAGAAGGGTGAAAAGAAGTTGCTGACGATTCTGGAAAACTAATACATGATTTTGAAAAATCATAGAAATTAATTTGGAAAGAATTCGATGAGAAGTCATATACCATTGTGAAGCTACGGATGTCTAGTTTTCATACGAATTTATGGATTACAAATCGGGTTGAATTCCAAAAGTTATGTACGATCAAAGAGGTAAAGGTTTGAAGGGACTGCATCAAAGGATGATAAAAATAAATTGGGCCAAAATAAAATTAGCCGACCGGCCATCAGATAGCTGCCTGGCTAGCCGGACGTCCATTAGATGGTCACCCAGTCCTTGTTGGTTTATTTTCAGAAATTTGCTTAGAAATTTTCCTTTTTCGTTTGCACCCCTGTCTTATATAAAACCTACTCCCTTCACTTTGCAATTCACACCGATTGACGAATATAATAATCTCTTTCTCCCTCTTGAAGACACATTTAAAATTTGAGAAGGCTTTTTTAGTATAATTTTTAGGCGTTTTATTGCTCTAATCCCGGAAACGATACGTCTTGAGAGAATAATTCTCTTCTCCCTCCTAATCTCTTTTACTTTTCTTGCTTAGAAAAAACATGTTTAGGACTTTATTTTTATACTTAAGAGCATGATTAGGGTTATTATGAATTGTTCTAACCTAATTTGTTTTGCAAGGTGGAAATGCTTGTCAAGGTAATGTTGAGCCAGGTATGGCAATCCGAGAGGGGGTTGAATTTGGTTTTTATTTATAAAAACAGATTTATAAAACTTTCTTGAAAGATCAAAATTGGTTCACTATTTCTTTGAGAATAAAGGTGATGAAGATGAAGTTAGAAGTTATCTAAGATGCAATCAAGAGAATAATAATAATGAAAAATCACAAGTGCGAGTAAATTTAAAGAGGATAGGGATAGAGAGAGTGCAATCTCAATTTACATGGTTCAACAAACCTTGCCTATGTCCATGGGCTCCTAGCTCCTCCATAAGCTAGGCTTTCAACTAAGTTGTAGAATTCTTTACAACTTGCATGATGAACAATGATAGGTGTCTATTTATGTATTACTTTTATATCAATTCGTCCATGTTTCTTTGCTATATTCCTTGGTATTTTTATGTTTTTGTGTGGTTTTGATGTTTGTAGGAGTTTTGGAGCAACTTGCACAAAAATGGAGTAAAACCCTTCATTTTCACCTCTGCTAGTCAGTGATCTTCTCGGATTTAATTGTATTGATATACAATGAACCCGATGACATATTATATACCGTTGGAAAGCTCTCGAAGTCTATTTTCTGGAGAAATTTACGGTTTATAAATCCATTCAGTGTACCAAAAGTTGTAATCAAAACAGTGTGAGATGTATAGAAATATAATTCCACAAGCACTGTAGCATGTATAATACGGGGCACTGTAGCAAGTCACTGTAGCAGAGTATTTAAACACATTTTAGGGTTTTATTTTCATAACTTGAAGAGGGGAAAACGTGGGAGGAGGCTGCATTTCTGGATTTCTCTCATCCCTTGGAGTTCTTGAAGGAGAAAGAAGATTTTGAAAGAGGAGGAACTACAATTCCAAGAAGATTCATCTACAAAGAAGATTTTCAAATAATTTGCTAAGTTCTTTCTTTCCTTTTCAATTCTGGAATTTCTCTGTATTGTATTTGTTATTCTGATTGAATATGTGTAACTAAATCTGAATTGGTTGAGGGTGATTTCAAAGCCCTTGATATGGATTTTGTGAGTTGATTGTGTAAGAAATTGTTATCCAATTCTCTAATTGAAGTTGCTTGTATTTTCCCATATCTAATGCTTATGATTGCTTACTGATTGTATTTGGAATGGCCAACTGAATATAATCTGTTGTTGTCTATTGCTAGATTAGAAATCTTGATCCGTAATTGTCATGAATTTCCGATCATTAGTAGCAAAATTGTGATCAGAGATTGCAGTTGGAAAATACAACCTAGGTTAAATAATCCGAACTTGTGTGATTATTGCTTAGATCAACCTATCTTTCTCATCGTAATGCTTCCATTGAATTAAACTCAGAGAGCTTGTTCTAGGTTGTTTAATGGATAGAGATTAAATAAAGAGCTTGTTTTATTTAACAACAAAGTAAGGAAAGATTGGGATAACAGAGCTTGTTGTTATCTACGGTTGATAACTTCAATGCTGTAATTGGATTACAATTCTATGTTAATTCACAAATTCATATCTTGTGGTAGAGAAAGAACCCTTAACCAAGTGTCTCTCATTGATTTTCATTCAAATTTAACTTTCTGTTTTGTTATTCTTTATTTGCATTCTTATTTCATTTAGTAAATCATTCAACAAAAATCCCCCCTGTTTAGTTTATTGTTGCTGGAAATAACAAATTCAATTAGAATCAATCCTCGTGGGAACGATATCTTACTTATCACTTTATTACTTGTGCGACTAGTATACTTGCTAGTTTCGAACGCATCAAGTTTTTGGCGCCGTTGCCGGGGATTGATTTTCTAATCAATTTGTTATTCTGTTTTTACTACTGATTCTTGATTGTTATTTCCTGATTGTTTGTGTTTAGGCTTTTATGTCCGAGGGAGAAGCAGATCAGCGACTTAAGAGAATTAAGGAGTTTCTCCAATCCTCGAATTTAAGACTAAATCGGTCAATTTCCACTCCACCTCCAGAATTTGACCTTGCACGACACACTTCCCTCCCATCTTCTTGCAGTTCAATCAAATCTGAATCGAAAGCAATGGCGATGGAAAACGATCAGACTCTTAAGGAGTTAGCGGCTCCAATTATTGATCAACAACCGCTATGCATAAGCACCAATTCTGAGATAGATTTTGAAATTAAATCTGGACTGATTCATCTCTTACCTACATTTCATGGTTTTGCAGGAGAGGATCCGAACAAACACCTCAAAGAATTTCATGTGGTATGCTCAAGTATGAAGCCAACTGGCGTTTCGGAAGAGCAAATTAAATTGAGAGCTTTCCCATTCTCATTAGCA
>SNVD02012342.1:0-63299 GCA_013180625.2 Boswellia sacra | reverse complement strand
CTCTTCTAATAGTAAAAAATCTATCTTGGCTAAGGGGTTTAGTAAAAGTATTAGCTAATTGTTTATCGGTAGGAACAAATTCTAAAGAAACATTACCTTTTTGCACATGATCCCTAATAAAATGATGTCTAATCTCTATGTGCTTAGTCCTAGAGTGTTGTATGGGATTTTTTGTAATGTTGATGGCACTTGTATTGTGACATTTAATAGCAATATGATCAAATGCTACACCATAATCATTTAAAATTTGTTTCATCCAAAAGGCTTGTGCACAACAACTTCCCACTGCAATATACTCGGCTTCCGCAGTGGATAAGGCCACAAAATATTGTTTCCTACTAAACCATGAGATTAATACATGTCTAAGAAAATGGTAAGAGCCACTAGTGCTCTTTCTATCAAGAAGACTTCCAGCAAAGTCCGTATCAGAATAACTAATTAGATCAAACTTATCACACTTAGGATAAAAAAAGACCTAGTTTTATGGTTTTAAGAAGATATCTAAATATCCTCTTGACAGCCTTAAGGTGAGATTCCTTTGGACAAGATTGAAACATATACACAATCTAAACATAATATCGGGTCTACTAGCAGTTAAATACAAAAGGGAGCCAATCATACCTCGATATTTTGTTACTCAACATCTTTTCCTTTCTCATCTTTGTGAAGCTTGGTTAAGGAACCCTGTTATATGTTCTTGAATTATCCATGCCAAACTTCTTGAGAAGATCTCTTGTGAATTTGGCTTGATTTATAAGGATCCCATCTATTGATTGCTTGAGTTGAAGTCCAAGGAAGAAATTTAATTCTCCCATTAGGCTCATTTCAAATTCTTGTTGCATGCACTTGGAAAATTCCTCACACATAGAAACATTAATGGCACCGAATATAATATCATCAACATAGATTTGAACAATTAATAAATCATCATTTTTGGTTTTAACGAAAAGAGTAGTATCAACTTTTTTTATTTCAAAACCATTGTCAATGAGAAATTTGCTCAATCTATCATACCATGCTCTTGGTGCTTGTTTCAAGCCATAAAGTGCCTTTTTGAGTTTGAAAACATGGTTTGGAAAATCATGATTTCGAAAACCAAGAGGTTGCTCTATATATACTTCCTCAATAATGTAACCATTTAAAAATACGCTTTTGACATCCATTTGATATAATTTAAAATTTTTATAACATGCAAATACACACAACATTCTAATGGATTCTAATCTAGCAACCGGTGCAAAGTTTTCCTCATAATCAATACCTTCTTCTTGATTGTATCCTTGAGCAACAAGTGTAGCTTTGTTTCCAATAATGGTGTCATTTTCATCTACTTTATTTCTAAAATTCCATTTAGTGCCTATAATAGAATAATTTTTGGGTCTTGGGACTAATTCCCAAAGTTGATTTCTCTCAAATTGATTCAATGCTTCTTGCATAGCCAAAATCTAACTTTCGTCATTTTTGGCTTCTTTAAAAGATTTTGGTTCAAATTGAGAGACAAATGAAAAATGATTACAAAAGTTCCTAAAAGAAGATCTAGTTCTCATATCTTATGATGGTTCGTCAATGATGAGATCTTTAGGGTGAGCTTTTGCATACCTCCATTTCTTTGGTAATTCTTTGAAAGAATCATTTACTTCTGCAAGCTTTTCTTGTTAAAGTTGGAATTCATCTTGGCTCTTTTAAATCAAGCCTTGATTCCTTGATTTGCCTTTCTACCTCAACAATATCATCATCTAAATACTTTGAAGGAATAACATTAGTTCCATCAAATTCAGCATGCATAGATTCTTCAATAGCAAGAGTCTTTTTGTTAAAAACTCTATATGTTTTACTGTGGTTAGAGTAGCCAACAAAAATTCCAACATCAGCTTTTGCATCAAATTTTTCAAGGTTATCTTTGATGTTTAAAATAAAACATTTACATCCAAAAACTTTAAAAATTCCAATCTTGGGTTTTCTTTCTTTCCAAAGTTCATAAGGAGTTTTCTTTATTAAAGCTCTAACCCTATTGATTATAAAGCATGCAGTATTAACGGCTTCGGCCCAAAAATATTATGGCAAATTATTTTCAAGTAATATAGTCCTAGCCATTTCTTGGATAGTCCTATTTTTCCTTTCAATGACACCATTTTATTGTGGAGTTCTAGGTGCGAAAAAATTATACTCAAGACTATTTTCATCACAAAGTTTTCAAATGAAACATAGTCTACTTCACTAGCATGATTACTCCCAATGGACACAATAGAATACCCTTTTTGATTTTGGACACTTTTTGTAAATTTTGAAAAAGGTTATGTGGCCACATTTTTAGTTTTCAAGAGTAACACCCAAGTGAATTTTGAATAATCATCTACAATAACAAAAACATAATACTTTTCATTAAGGCTTTAAGTGCTTGTAAAACTAAAAATGTGGCCACATAACCTTTTTCAAAATTTATGGACAATCCAAATGAAGTAATTGTAGAGGTTTATTTGTTGAAATAAATTTCTTTTGTTTAAAAGAACTTTTTACTTGTTTTCCAAATTGACAAGCATCACTAATCTTATCCTTTTCAAATTTTATTTTTGGAAGACCATCAACTAAATCATTTTTAGAAATTTTTTAAATTGTGTCCATGGTAGCATGACCTAATCTTCTATGCCATAACCAAGCATCATGATTAACAATGAAACACTTTTCTGCATGATCATTAAAATCAATATCAATTGTATAAATATTACCACATCTATTACCAATAAATAATGTCTTATTGTTGCTAACATCCTTAATCACGTATCTATTAGGCTCAAAAGCAACAAAATATCGCTTATTACACAATTGACAAATGCTAATCATATCATATTTCAAACAATTAACAAGCAAAATATTTTCAAAAATAGGTGAAGAAGGGTTACCAATATCACCATGTCCGATTACCACCCTTCCTTTGGCATTATCACTGGAGGTCACATATCCTCCTTTCTTCATGGTCAATCTTGAGAACTTGGAGGCATCTCCGGTCATATGCATTGAGAATCTACTATCTAAGTACCACTTGTGTTTGCCATTCCTTTGTTTCTCATTTTCTCTTAAAGCCATGAAGCACATGTTTACCACTTCATAATCTTCTTCTTCGGTGGAGCTACCCTCACTATATCCCAATTTGTGGCTTCCATTGCTTTGGATTTCCTGTCTTGATTCTTGAAGTATGGACAATCCATTTTTAAATGTCTTGGTTTCTAGCACTCATAGCAAATTATTTGATCCTTTTTCTTATCTTACTTTGAGCTTTGCCCTCTATACTCCCTTCTTGAATTCTTCTTGAATCCTTGGTTTCTTCTAATCATCCTTTTTAGCTTTCTTGTGATGAATGCAAGATCTCCACCATCTCCTTCGTCATCGGATTCATCTCCTTCTTTCGTTGAAGATTTGAAAGTGATATTTTTCTTTTTCTTAAAATCTTCTTCATTCTCCTTCAAGGTGATTTCATGAGTCATGAGAGAATCTATAAGCTCTTCTAATGGTAGTTTGGTGAGGTCCTTTGCTTCTTGAATTGCCGTCACCTTTGGCTCCCAAGATTTTGGTAGACACCTAAGAATCTTTCTCACCATTTCAACATTACAATAAGATTTACCAAGAGATTTCAAACCATTGACAATATCCATAAATCTAGGAAACATTTCAGAAATTGATTCATCCGGTTTCATCTTAAAAAGCTCGTAACACTAAACTAGCATACTAATTTTAGATTCTTTAACTTGACTAGTTCCCTCATGAGTTACTTCAAGTGTGTGCCATATGTCTTGTGCCGTAGAGCAAGTAGATATTCTATTAAACTCATTTTATCTAGAGCACAATATAACATATTTATAACTTTAGCAATCAAACTCAATTTCTTTTTATCATCTTCACTAAACTCTTTAGATTCTTTAAGCATGCCTTCTCCATTTTCAATTTTGCTAGGAACAAAAGGTCCTTCCAAAACAATAGACCATAAAGCATAATCAAAAGATTGTAAGAAAATACTCATTTTACTTTCCCAATAAGAGTAATCACTTCCATTAAAAAAAGGAATTCTAGAGATAGAAAGCCCCTCAACATATGAAATTGGATTTAAAGTTTCTATAGCTCAAAATCGCTTAAGATTTTTTTTTAAAAAAAACCTTGCTCTGATACCACTTTTTGACCCAGGTATGGCAACCTAAGAGTAGGGTGAATTGGGTTTTTATTTATAAAAACTAATTTATAAAACTTTTCCTGAAAGATCAAAATTAGTTTTCTCTTCCTTTGAGAATAAAGATGAAGAAGATGAAATTAGAAGTTATCTAAGACGCAATCAAGAGAATAACAATAATGAAAAATCACAAGTGCAAGTAAATATAAAGAGGATAAGGATAGAGAGAGTGCAATCTCAATTTACCTGGTTTGGCAAACCTTGCCTACGTCCACGGGCTCCTAGCTCCTCCATAAGCTAGGCTTTCCACTAAGTTATAGAATTCTTTACAACTTGCTTGATGAACAACCTCACTAAGGCTTCTTCCTTCAAACCTTGATAACACCACACCAAGAGTTCTCTCAAGGATAACTATTATTTTTTACAAGAATGATCTCACTCTCACCACAATACAAGAACAAAGAAAATTGTTTACAATAAAAGTACAACTCTCTTCAAAGAGTAGATAAAAAATATAGAAGCTCTCTAAACTTGATATTTCTCTTATTTGTTGCTTGATGGATTCTTGTTGAATGCATGAGAGAAGGGCTCCTTTTGTAGGCAAATGAGATAAACTTAATCAAGTGAAGACACCAACTCCAAATTTTTTGCCCACCATAAAAACCATAATTTTAGCAGCCACTTTTGTCAATGTCCTATTTACAATTTGAAAATCTATAAAACATAAAAGATCTGTATATTTGAATAAGCTTTCCAACCCGTTAAGAATCAAGTCATTTTGATATCTCTATCTCAAGATATGGACAAAAGAACATTCGATGCTCATGTTAGATGATTTTTCTTCCTTATGTTAGTCCACCGACTTGCATGATGATTACATCGGCCTTCCATTTGAAATCTTAATTTCTTTTAAAACATAAAAGATCTGCATATTTGAATAAGCTTTCCAACACATTAAGAATCAAGTCACTTGGATATCTCTATCTCAAGATATAGATGAAAGACTATTCGGCGCTCATGTTAGTTGATTTTTCTTCCTTGTGTCAATCCATCGAGTTTCATGATAATTATGTCAACCTTCCGTTTAAAATTTGAATTTCTTCAAAAAAAATATGAAATGTGCTCCATTAAATCCCCTTTCCAATGCATCAAGAATCAAGTCATTTAGATATCTCTATCTCATGATATGAAATAGCATTTGTTGCTCATGTCAATCGATTTTGTTTGCCCTTTAAATTGGATGATGATTTAGACAACCTTTCACTTGAAATTTGAATTTCTTTAAAACATATAAAATGTTAATAATTGAGTAAGCTTTCTAAAGGCTCAAGAATCAAATTATTTGGACATATATAGAGAAATATATGACCAATTGATTGAGCATTACTCATGTGTAACATTCCTTGAATCAAACCTTGTTCTTAAACTTTGGTGCCTTTAACATATAGTCTTCTCCTTACATTCAACACTTCATTTTAATAAGCCTCTTCTTTATTTTACAAGTATTTCATTGATCTTATTCTTGCGCATAAATAAACATATTAGTAGTGCCAAAATGAATCAATTTGTATTGTTATCATCGAAATTATGATGTAGCCTTAGGACTAACAATATGTGTGTGTGTGTGTAACATGATTATTTAGTTATGATATTATATTTGATATCTATTATGGTTTATTGATAATTTAATTTTTTTGAATAAATATATTTAGAAATTGAATTTCAGGAAATTATATTATAAAAATTGAATTGTAGGTATATTAAAAATACTGTAAGTTTGAAATTCTACAAAACATTTTTTTTTTAAAAAGGTAATGCTTGGCAGTTTCAAACCATCAAGTATTACATTTTTTTTAAATTTTTGAATAGAATATTTGTTGATTTTAAATAGATAAATACCCATACACAAAACCAATAAGTGTACAGGGAATACATGTTGGTTTGACCAACCAAGTAATAGAATACTTGTCAAGGCCATACTTGTCACATGGAAACCAACAAGTACTTGTAGCAAGCAAATGGAGGAAAACACAAGTTTAGGAGACCTACAAAGGGACCAAGTTAGCCTCCTGGGATCACAACATCCATCTATTTGTAGATATATTCAGAGGGTAAATTGTAAAAGTAGTTTAAGTAGCAAGTTGCACAAATTGTTCAAGATTTTAGATCTCATCACATGCATCAAATTTGACTATTGAATTTAGAGCTAAAAGAATTAGTAATTGACTTATTTGTCTGAATAAAAGTTTTAGAAGTCTCTCTTAGCTTTGTAGAGTGCAAAAGCTCATATGTATTGGATACGTACAATGCAAGTTGTAGTCAAAATTTTGAAACATGTTCAGGTTGGGATATAATTATAAACAAATTTAACTCCAATCTAGTTTTGGCTCTCCAAATGTCCGACTTTCAAAATTTTTATGAAACACATTTTGTAGAACTTTGAATCATCTTTTCACTGAATCAATAATTGTATTCCTCTGAGCTACAGATATAGTGTTTTGCCTATTTTACCTTTCCTACATCAAAAAGAAGTAACTAAGGTCAAATTTATTATTTAATACAAAAGCCACAACTACACTTAAGATCAAGATTTCAATGACATTATTAGTATAAGATGATGACTGAAACTCTTATTAAATGTATGATGCGTTCGAAACTAGCAAGTATACTAGCCGCACAAGTAATAAAGTGATGAGTAAGATATTGTTCCCACGAGGATTGATTCTAATTAAATTTGTTATTCGAAAGCGAAAACAGAATAAATGGGGGGTTTTGTTGATTGATTAACTAGATGAAATATTAATGCAAATGCACAATAAAACAACACAAAGTAAAATAGAGTCAAAAATCAATGAAAATAACCTGGTTAATGGATCATTTTCTGCCACAAGATATGGATTTGTGAATTAACCATAAAATTGTCATTCAATTACACCATTGAAATTATCAACCGTAGATAACAACAAGCTCTGTTATCCCAATCTTCCCTTACTTTGTTGTTAAATAAAACAGGCTCTTTATTTAATCTCTATCCATTAAACAACCTAGAACAAACTCTCTAAATTTAATTCAATGGATGCATTACGAAAAGAAAGACAGGTTGATCTCAGCAATAAACACACAAGTTCGGATTATTTAACTTAGGTTATATTCTCCAATTGCAATCTCTGATCACAATTTTGCTACTAATGATTAGAAATTCAAGACAATTACGGATCAAAATTTCTAGTCTAGCTATAGACGACATCCAAATTATATTCAGTTAGCCACCCAAATACAACCAGCAAGCAATCATAAGCATTAAATATGGGAGAATACAAGCAACTTCAATTAGAGAATTGGATAACAATATCTTGCACAATCAACTCACAAAAACCATATCAAGGGCTTTGAAATCACCCCTCAACCAATTCAGATTTAGTTACACATATTCAGACACAATACAAATACAATACAATATGGAGACATTCCAGAAAATGAAGGGGAAAGGGAAAACTTAGCAATTTTGATGAAAATCTCTTAAGATTGTAGTTCTTCCTCTTTCCAAGCCTTCTTTCTCCTTCAAGAACTCCAGGAGATTAGAGAAATCCAGAGCTGAAGCCTCCCACACGTTCTCCCCTCTTCAAGTTATTCAAATAAAACCCTAAAATGTGTTTATATACTCTACTACAGTAACTTGCTACAGTGTCCCGTATTATACATGCCACAGTGATTTGTGGAATTACATTTCTACACTTCTCACACTGTTTTGATTATAACTTTCAGTACACTGAATGGACTTATGAACCATAAATTTCTCTAGAAAATAGACTTCGAGAGCTTTCCAACGGTATATAACATGTTATCCGATTCATTGTATATCAATACAATTAAATCAGAGAAGATAGTTGACTAGCAGAGGTGAAAATGAAGGGTTTTACTTCACTTTGGTGCAAGTTCCTCCAAAACTCCTACAAACATCAAAACCACACAAAAACATAAAAATACCAAGGATTATAGCAAAGAAACATAGATGAATTGATATGAAAGTGATACATAAATAGACACCTATCAAATTCCCTCACACTTAAACTATGCTAATCCTCGAGCAACTACGACGATATGAAACAAAACTAAATCGAAACAGATTCAAAGAAAAATTAAAACACACAAATGCTTAAACTTGCAAATAGGCCTCAAAGATTGTACTTAATTATAACCCAAGGAAAACTTCAAAATAATGCACTTGATCAACAATTTTATCTCAAATATTAGTTTCGCTTCACTTCAATTACTCAAGTGTGTGTGTGTAGAGCCATTCTCACCTAATCACTTGTAACCCGGATGAGTTTATGCATAAAAATGAATCATATTTAATAGTGAAGATGTGCGTATAATTAAACTCCATAGGCTTGCTTTTCAAGTCACTCTCCACTAATGTAGACAAGCACAACACTAAGGATGAAGTAGGGCTTTATTAAGCGTGTAACATTTGGCTTGGGTGAAGGTATGATAAAGGATAATAATTTGGCTCAAATCACCCACAAACACATAAATCATTCAGGACTATGTAGAGATCAACCCTATAACACAACTTTATTTCGATTCACCAGGTTACTCCCCCAAACTTATTTAGAACACTCAATCTTTTTTTTTTTTTTTTGCAGAAAACAAAAGAAAACTACACCCCCACACTTTGTTGTTTAATTCTTTTTAAGAACACTTAAGGGTATAGATCTCTTTTTCTTCTTTTTTTTCCTTTTTTCTCTTTTTTTTCTTTTTTTCTTTTTTTTCTTTTTTTTATTACACTTCCCCTCCCTCACACTTAAACAACACATTGTCCTCAATGTGTAAGTATGTGGACAAGAAGTACAGATTGATTTTTTTTCTTTTTTTTTTTTTTACAAACACAATAGAACTCGCTTGCATTGCTCATGACACAACCCAACCTCCTCTGACTTCCCAAAACCAGAACAGAGCTCGAAATGTAATCGTGAATGATCTACATGCTCATGGGTAAAGGATAAACTATTTCGAAAAAAAAAAATTCGTTTGAGGTTAGGAAATCTTTTAGTGAGTTAACAAGGAAAAAGGCTTACAAAGGCTCAAAGGGGTAACTAGGGATCAATTTCAGTCAAGGGTGGCTATTAAGGCTCAGACGGTCCAAAGATGGCCTAAATCATTTCCCTAATGTTGCACAGTCTAGGATTTCGCCTCGAGTGACCATCAAACAAGTTCTAGAATTCATCGAAATCTGAAGAAACACTTAAATTACATAAACTTTCTCTAAGTAAACAAATAACTCAGTGATAATGGCTCGGTGCTCAATTTTGTGCAAGGAATCAAAGGTAAAGCAAAAACTAGTTAACATTTCAAGCACAAAGATCCATGCATCATTTATCATTTTCAAGAGTTATTCTTAATTCAATCATTATCTTATCATCGACCCACAAAATGCAAGAAAAGAGGTACGTGGCGTTGTTACACCTGAGTCAAGATTGTATATATCAACAATCCTTAGGACCAGTAGCCCGCAGACTTAAGGTTTCCAGCCTATATACCTTTATTATGAAAGAACAAAAAAAGAAACAAGACACTTCAAACAACTGAAATAAACAAACTACAGATTTATTTAGAGAGAATGCGTTTCAAGGGTTAAAGAAACCCCATATTCTGTCATTCTCAAGTTTTTTTCACAAATTTTTTTTTTGAATCGAAATTGATAAAGACATAAACATATAACAACTCTAAATTATATAAAACTAAACTTACTCATAAAATAACAAAGTCCAACAAGTCAGCAAACACAAACAAGTCAGTTAGAATAGGTCTAAAAAGTTTAGAAGTTAGCCTCCTTATTTAGCCATTATGGATTAAAGAAATCCAGAATGCATTTCAAGAGAACTTGAACTTTTTAAGCCACCACTCTAAAAGGCAAGATTAGAAAATATTACCCGGAACGAAAGAAATAACCTGAAAAAGCTCAAAAGAAATAACATGAAAAATCTCAAATAAACAGAATAAAAAGAACGCAAACAAAAATAAAGCAAACCAGCAGATAAAGATTACAGATGGAGCACTAAATCTAGTTTACGCCTTTTATTGCCCTCCGCAAACCAATCTATCCGAGCTATTGTTGGATCAGGCGAATAGACGAATGCTTGTAATTTGTCAATTAACTTCCCTGCAGTTGAAGCTGTAACCAGGATTTGCCTCGCCGACTGTGAGATGAAGTTTTTTTCTGCTGCTTGATCAAGAAAAGATAACAAACCATCAAAAAAATTATTGACATTTAACAAACCAATGGGTTTCTGATGGATGTTTAGCTGTGCCCAAGAGGTGATTTGAAATATCTCCTATAATGTACCATAACCACCGGGCAAAGCTTTAAATGCATCAGATTTAATGACCATATGTGCAATGCCGAGAACTTTACTTCCTCCCAAGGATGCGGCTGTCGACACACACCCCATTAACCCAAGACTACCCCCTTCATAAATCAAATAAATACCCCTCACAGCTAATGTCCTACCAAGATCAAGAGCTGCTGTTGTAAACTCTCCATCTTTACCAAATTGCGATCCACAAAATACGCATATATTTTGGAATCGCCGAATTGGTGTTTTCTCCATTTTTGAAAGTGCTCTAAACTTGTGTAAGACAATGATGTACGTTAGGTATTATGCGATTCAAGTGCAAGACAGGTTATAAAATGATATTTGAAAATATGCAAAATGGATATATACACACGTAAAACTCTCAAATTTGACACATGGGGACATAATTTCGGTGGGGGTTCTCGATGCAGATTTATCGCCCCAAGATTTTAAAAAATGAGATATGCTTTCGGCGGGGTTGGACAAAACCTACACGTTTGTCTCCCACGTGAAGCGTGAAAAGTAGAGATATACTTTCGGTGGAGATTGACAAAACCTCCACACTTGTCTCCCACGTGTACTTATGCCATAGGGTAGTCATATGGTTTGTCAAAAAGAAAACTTGAAATTAAAACAAACAAAATTAACAAACAACAATAACACAAAAACAACATTGGTAATGAGATCAAACGAAACAAGAAAAAAAAATAAAATAAAATTCAACAACAACAACACACATTCAAATATACAAGTAGTTGTGATTGTGGCTCACATCTTCCTTTGGTTTTACGTCCAGTAACGGCTGAAACGCCTTCTATGAGTTGGGGATTTGCTTCCCATCCAGTTTTCTTATAAACTGGCAAACAGGGTCGTTTTTAGTCAGATTCCATAGACTATAACACTGAAATTCATCACGAAATTGTGTCCATAGATTAAGCAATTCACGCTGAACAAGTCCACAAGAATGTGACTCGAGAGTTAACAAAACATTATCCAGCGACTCATTACTCAAATCATTCTTAATAAATGAAAGTTTATCTTCTCTGTTCCTAGACACAAAACCTAATGAACGACAAGTCTGGTTAAAATTCCATCTAGCACATTTATAACATACTTGTAACCTCTTCACTCTTCGCCTCTTGGCGTAATAGCTTTTCCCTAAACCAGGAATGTATTTTGCTAGATTAATATCAGGTTCATCGGACAATCTTACCTTGGCTTCGATAAGCCATCGGATATCCGCAGGCACATTTAGGAGCATCAACGCCCAAAGTCTAGCCATCCGTACTTTATAAATTTTATACACAGCATTTTGAGGAAGTGAAGGAAAATATTTACGAAGGTTTGACACAAAGATATCGGTATCCATTGAAGAGGAGAAAAGGAGAGTTATTACCGATAATACGATTGAGTTTGTTTTTCTCCAAGATATGCACGTTTCAAACCTTCGAGCAATGACTTCAGCTCCCGTTTGGATGTTTCCTCAAGCTGTTGCACGAATGAATTCGAAGTACGGAATAATCAAATTAAACAAAAGGAAGGAAAAGAAAAGAACAGAAACGAAACTAAAGACACATAAAAGAGATAACAACACAATAGCAAACAAAAGTCAAAAACAAGTAAAAAATATAAAAACAAATAAGACAGATGGCAAAGAGAGATAAACCTGATCAATTTGATGGCCTACGAAAGGAATCTCCTCGAGACACAAAAATCGATCATTATTACCTTATTTTATTTTTCTTTTCTTTTTTTTATTTTATTTATTCAAAACATTGGGTTGCCTCCCAATAAGCGCTTGGTTTAACGTCCTCAGCCCGACGTTGGTTCCATCATGGGAGGGTCCAATCTCCGCTGTGCTTCTCTAGTGGGCTTGGATCCTTTTTCCAACAAGAATTGTTGCATGCATATGGCTGGGCCTTGGATGTTAGCAATCGTCCACCCAATAGTTATTTTGTGATCTCTAAGTACTTGGACGAGTTTCTCTTCTTGTAGTGGTGCAAGGCCCATTTCTATTATAACTGGCAAAGAATCATTCTCACCCAAAAACACATGCCTCAAATAATATGGAAGTAGCTTAAGCTCCAAGGTATTGGCTTTCATCACAGAAGGAAGACGTTTCTCATTAGATAAAGGCAATTCAATGTGCGAAACATCATACCTGTTTGTGATTATAGCTATAGTCTCATCTAAGCATGCCATAGCTTCATCCATTTCTTTGGATACATATATCAACTTTCTCGGTTCTCCGAAATTTTCTGTCCTCATGTGTTCACTAATGGCTACTTCCAATCCATCCTTGCGAGTTAACTCAAAAAGTTGTTGTGCTAAAGAATCAATAAAATCAACTGCAAAAACAAAATACAAGTCACTAGGATACCTCATTGCCTCAAAAATATTGAAACGAATCACCTCGCCATCAAACTCCATGGTGAGAGTGCCATCATGAACATCAATCTTAGTTCTAACATTTTTCAAGGATGGTCTCCCTAAAAGAATCAGAGTTAGATTAGGAGATGTCTCATCCTCCATTTGAAGAACATAGAAGTCTGCTGGGAAAACCAATTGATTCACCTGTATAAGCACATCTTCCACAACTCCCTTGGGATATGCATTAAAACGATCAGTAATTTGAATGGTAATATCAATTTCCATAAAAGGTCCAAGATTTAAAGAAGCATAAATAGAATATGGCATGATGTTAATAGATGCTTCTAAATCTAACATAGCTCTTTCAAACTTGGTTTTACCAATTGTGCATAGCATGGTGAACGTACCTGGATCTTTGCATTTCGGAGAAATTTTTCTTTGTAGGACAACTGAAACATTTTCCCCCACACTTACTTTCTCATTTCCTTTTAACTTTCTTTTGTCGATGCATAACTCCTTGAGACATTTTGCATAGCGCGGTACTTACTCGATGGCATCCAGAAGTGGTGTACTTACCTCGATCTTGCAGAAAGTCTCCAAGATTTCATGTTCTTGTTCCTTCTTCTTTGATTTTGAAAATCTGCTAGGAAAAGGTAGAGAAGTAACATAAGAAGGAATGAGAGTCTTAAGATTTACCTTAGAAGATGATGTCTTGTTCATGATGGAAGTGGTGTCATCTCCTTCATCAGTTTGTGATTTCTTTGCCAGATTTTTGATACTTGCCCTAGTTTCCATTTGCTCTCCACTTCGAATTTGCTCTCCACTTCACAAAGTTATCGCACAAGCATTCTCTCTTGGATTGATCACCATTTGAGAAGATAATTTTTCTGAGCATTGGCCCTTGAATTTACTCATGCTAGTAGCCAATTGTCCTATTTGATTTGCGAGGTTTTGGATACTTGCCCCAGTTTCCTGTTGAAATTGCATTGTGTTAGTGGCAAGTGCATTAACAATATCCTAGAGAGACATACTTGAGTTTTGTGAAGCTAGTTGTGGTGCTGGATATGGCATTGGTGGTGGTTGCATTTGAAAAAGTTGTTGCACTCTAGGTTGATTGAAACCTTGCGGCCAATTTGGTATGCCATTTGGGGCGATCGGTTGATGATTCCCGTAACTAAAATTAGGGTGATCTATCCATCCGGCATTGTAAGTATTAGAGAAGGGATCATACCATTGCCTTGATTGTCTTGAAAATCCACCCATGGCATTGGCTTGTTCCATATCTTCTTCTTGTAAAGTTGGATACATGTCCATCCATTGGATGCTCAATGGTAGAATATACCCCACATGCATAAGATTTCTGCACATCTCCTACAGCCATGTTTTCCACAAGAAAGGTTAGCTCATAAAGTTGTTGTTCAATGTTCGGAGTGCTTACCTCATTTCCTCTCCAATGTAGTTGTGGCTCAAATCGGCTATTGAATCGTTGGATGTTTACTGCCATGTCGCCTAAATACAAACAATCAGAAAAGAAAAACAAAACAAAAATACGAATCAAAAATGAAAACAAAATAACAAATCGATTAGAAAATCAATCCCCGACAACGGCGCCAAAAACTTGATGCGTTCGAAAGTAGCAAGTATACTAGTCGCACAAGTAATAAAGTAATGAGTAAGATATCGTTCCCACGAGGATTGATTCTAATTAAATTTGTTATTCGAAAGCGAAAATAGAATAAATTGGGGGTTTTGTTGATTGATTAACTAGACGAAATATTAATGCAAATGCACAATAAAACAACACAAAGTAAAATAGAGTGAAAAATCAATGAGAATAACCTGGTTAAGGGATCATTCTCTGTCACAAGATATGGATTTGTGAATTAACCATAGAATTGTGATTCAATTACACCATTGAAATTATCAACCGTAGATAAAAACAAGCTCTGTTATCCCAATCTTTCCTTACTTTGTCGTTAAATAAAACAGGCTCTTTATTTAATCTCTATCCATTAAACAACCTAGAACAAGCTCTCTAAATTTAATTCAATGGATGCATTACGATAAGAAAGATAGGTTGATCTAAGCAATAAACACACAAGCTCGGATTAGTTAACTTAGGTTGTATTCTCCAATTGCAATCTCTGATCACAATTTTGCTACTAAGGATTAGAAATTCAAGACAATTACGGATCAAGATTTCTAGTCTAGCAATAGAAACAATCCAGATTATATTCAGTTGGCCACCCAAATACAATCCAGCAAGCAATCATAAGCATTAAATATGGGAAAATACAAGCAACTTCAATTAGAGAATTGGATAACAATTCCTTGCACAATCAACTTCACAAAAACCATATCAAGGGCTTTGAAATCACCCTCAACCAATTCAGATTAGTTACACATATTCAGATAGAATACAAATACAATACAATATGGAGACATTCCAGAAAATGAAGGGAAAGGGAAAACTTAGCAAATTTGATGAAAATCTCTTAAGATTGTAGTTCTTCCTCTTTCCAAGCCTTCTTTCTCCTTCAAGAACTCCAAGAGATGAGAGAAATCCAGAGATGCAGCCTCCTCCACGTTCTCCCCTCTTCAAGTTATGAAAATAAAACCCTAAAATGTGTTTAAATACTCTGCTACAGTAACCTGCTACAGTGTCCCGTATTATACATGCTACAGTGATTTGTGGAATTACATTTCTACACTTCTCACACTGTTTTGATTACAACTTTTGGTACACTGAATGGATTTATAAACCGTAAATTTCTCCAGAAAATAGACTTCGAGAGCTTTCCAACGGTATATAACATGTTATCCGATTCATTGTATATCAATACAATTAAATCCGAGAAGATGGTTGACTAGCAGAGGTGAAAATGAAGGGTTTTACTTCACTTTGGTACAAGTTCCTCCAAAACTCCTACAAACATCAAAACCACACAAAAACATAAAGATACCAAGGATTATAGCAAAGAAACATAGATGAATTGATATGAAAATGATACATAAATAGACACCTATCAATGTACACTTTTAAGTGTTCATCAAAGTCCAAGGTTAGAAAACCTTAAACCTTGAGGGCTTCTAGTGTTCTTAGGATTCCAACCCTTAGATCAGCCCTTAATATTACCTTTTATAAGCCTTTTCACATGTGTATCGAACATTTACCATTCATCAAGGGCTAAGTGTCTCAATGTAGAAGATTTCTTAGCCTTTAAGCCTATCCAACTATAGTAGTACAATTCTGAGCTTGTAGCTAATTTTGAGAGACCACATTGCTTGGCGCCTGTAGGGTAATACACAAGGTATTCATTAGAGAATCTTTCATCCTATTTTGTTTTTTAATGCCTCATAGTAATGGATAAGCTTGGATTGACTAGGATTGCTTCTGGAAGCCTTGAATATGGACCTTTGTTAAGGAGATGGTTCTTATTTTAGAGAGCCTTTATAAGAATTCAACCCGGGCCATCATTTTTTGAGAGCTCTTCTAAATGCTCATCCAAGAACTAGAAATTTTTTTGAAACGAAATTATATTTCCAAAAATTATACCATATCATTTTTTAATACTACATAAATCACCAAATTAAGAGAGTGTAAATGTCAAATCTGAGAGCCATCTGATGTGATTTTTGTTTTAGTAAGGTTACTTTGGCCCTTTCCTAAGGCATGTTATTTTCTCCCCTTACACTAGCCCCTTTAGTTACAAGTTTGAAAAATATGAAGGTTTTCATGACATTCAATTTTCGATAGGGGTGGTATCGCTTGACAATTTATTATCTTTTCTTGATCAAGCTTTCGAACAAAATTTCATCTCATAGTCAGTGTGACATATCATTGTTTGTGCTTCAACTGTTGATTATTTAATTGATAAATTACAAGCATTTCTCCACAATCCTGACCCAATAACAACTTAGATAGATTGGGTTATGGAAAGCAGTAAAAGTGCAAATTTGTTTTCGCTTGTTATAGTTTTGGTTCTAGTTAGTTGCTTATTTGCTTTACTTTTGGTGTGTTTATTTGGATTTGCTTCTCATTTTAGTTTTGGTGTGGTATTTTTAGTTATCTCTTTTTTGTTTTATTTTAGGTGTGATTGCTTGGTATGTTTTTCTTTTAGTTGTGTGTTTAGTTTCTTTTGTTTTTGTATGTTTTCGATGTGTTTAACATGAGTTGAATAATGTGAGTTTTATGGATTCTTGACAACCAATATCCCATGATATAACTATTATACTCATTGAAAGTAGATTATTGGTTTGTTTGTGTGCTTGATTCTTTTGCTAGTTGAATTTCATTCTTAAATTCATCAACATTTTGAGCACAATAGCCATGAATATGAAACGTTTTATTACTTAGAGAAACTTTCTATGAATAGAGTAAGTTTTGATGTCTCATAGGAATCTAGAATTAGTTTGATTGCCACTTGAGGCAAAATCCTAGGCTGCATAATGTTAGGGAAGTGATTTAGGCCTTTTTCGGACCTTTTGAGCCTTTTTCATGGCAATCATTACATATATATTTCTTCTTAGTGCAACCTTTTGAGCCTAATTAAGCCTATTTCTTTGTTAAACCACTAAGAATTTTCTTGGCCTTCATTAAATGTTTTCCTCCATTACTACCTTTTACTTATAGCACATGAGCATTTTAGGAAAAAAATACTAAAAGCCATGTGTGATCAGGGCTTCCATCCTACTTCAAGCGCTTGCAACTTTGGCATCGCTTTTTCGAAGCTTCTTTTTGGATGCTTGGAGGGCCAAATGGGTCAAGACACGGAGTCAAGGGCAATTAACCATAGGAGAAATTGAGTAATGGCTGTACCTATCACCTCTTCAGAGATGAGTTCGAAAAGTTAGGTACAGGTTACACCCGCTCGGACGTTAATCCAGCCTCCACTTAAGGTTCACTAAGTTCTAAGTTCTAGGGTCTTGATGCTATTCTATCTTGATTGTACGTTTTATTATGCAAACAATTGGTTTTATCTTTTGATAACATACGAGGTGGTAATAGTTTATATACATTCATAGAAAGAGGGAGGACAATTGATTACATTTCCATCAAACATGGGGGAAGGGGTTGAGGATTACAACATTTTTTTATAATAATAATTGTAGTAGAATAACAATTATAAATTAAAGGAGTTTCAAGTATGATTCTCTATCATTGAACAAAAACATTAATAATAAGTACAAATAAATATTACTCTAAACAAATCATTTCTGTGGTACCATAAATTATTAATTAGTTATACTAAACATGCATAATTAATCACTAAATAACCCCTAATCATGCTTAACTAGTTGCAAATTAACCATATAATTAACTACTAATTATCTACTAACGATGCATAATTAATAGCTAATTAAGCCCAATTAATGACTAATTAACTACATAATTAAATATGCTAAATTAAACTACTAATTAGGGTAATTAACCTAATAATTAATTAAACTAATCCTAGACTAAACATGACAATTAACTACTAATTAACTACACTAATCCTAAACTAAACATGGCAATTAACTATTAATTAACCGCACTAATCCTAAACTAAACATGGCATAATCATTTCTAATTATATCTAAAATTGACAAACTAATCTAAATAAAATATTTAAACTAAAGAGGAGGCCCTAAAACAACTTACTAAATTTCGAATTTAATCAGAAGCTGAACTTTGACTAGTGTCGATACGTCAAGAGACGCCTAGAACACAGAGAAAATATTAAACTGAAGAAGGTCTCTAAAAATATTTAAAATCCCTCAATATAGGTGTTTTTAGGTGATTTTTTAACCCAAAACTGGATGCCTAGAACTAGGAGTCGAGTGCTTTTATATAGGCCTCAGTTCCCAAGAAAATTAGCTTTTTTCCCGATATGGGACTGTAGCTTAGTGACATACACCTATAAAGTTTAAGGCGCACACCTCTAATCTAGAGGCTTCACTAGGGTTTTCATCTTCTAAAGTCATCACTAAGGTTTCGAGAAGTTAGAGACGTAACTTTTGCCTAGAGATGCGTGCTTGTAATGCTAAAGGCGCCAGCTCTAGCTTAGAGGTGCCAACCCTATTTTTAGGTTTTCACAGCTTACCACATACCATTTGGGTTGGGGGTGCTACCCCTGCACCTCAGGAAGGGGCTTCTTGCCCCCTTCCAATCCCATGATGACCTTACTGCGAAGTTCGATATGCATGTATATCGAGTGACTATGATTCCTAGTGTCTTGTCCTTTCCCACTGGTACTGCACTAGTCCTGAGTCTAGTTGGCTTTTCTATCTCATTTTTTGGTTTTTCATTCTCAGTGTCCTTACTAGTCTAGGAAGGACTTCTGATTGCTGTTGCTATTTATTATCATTGGGCCTCTAAAAAACCATAAGCAAAATTATAGTGCTTGCATTATGCTTATGAAAGGATGGGAGGAGTTGGAAAAAGCTTTATTCATTTAAAAAGAGAAAAGAAAAAAAAAAGATAGTGTTACACCGAATTTTTTATAAAGCACGAAATAAGTTTATGGCTTGTCAACAGGGCTTCCATCCCACTAGAGCATTTAGGAATATGACGCTATGTCAAAGCCTCTTTTGAGACTTAAGAGAAAACAAACGAGCCATAGGCACGTCTGGAGAATGGAGTTGCGACCTAATCATTCAATTATGAATTAATAAGGGCAATTTGATCTCTCGCTTCAGGACCTTGGCTACCCTTATCCCTTCAAAGATAGGTTTGAGAAGTTAGGTATGAGCCATTCACCTCGCCCGAATCAAAATTTGGCCTCCACTAGGGTATGCCAAATACAAATAGTTTAAGTTGTTATACAATCCACTTAAGTTGTTCATTTTATGCACACTTTTTCAATTTTATCATCATTAAACAAATTAGGTAATTTTTAATCATGCCAGTTGTATATTCATACAAAGAAAGAGAGAGGAGAATAGAGTTAATTTCCTAGCAAAAATGGGGAAAGGGGAAGAGCATTACATCAATTGTTGTTCAACAATAAAGATAAATTACTTTAGCACTTCAAATATCCATTCATTCATTCATAACATTCATTGCATATTCATGCATATTATAAATTCAACATAAACATTCAAGTCAAGACTCAATAAATAATGAATTCCTCGATACCATATATGAGTCTATTCAATACTTATCAAGCCTTTACATGCATATTGATACATTCAATTATTATTATAATTAATGGTTCCTGACCATCAATGTGAGTCCTCCATCACTTTATGGCATTATTCTAGTCATATTTCTACGCATGGTACATTCAAAATAAAGTCAACCAATCAATTAAAATTCAATACAAAGCCATGATCTAGAATCATGGCGCTTCTACCTATATTTGATATTTCTTATCACAGCAATTCTACCTATTGTTATTCTAGCATAATTCAATCAATCAATATCAAACATGGCTATTCTAGCCCAATTAATAGTAATCATAATAAATCATGGCACTTCTAGCCTAAACATGAAATTTCTAGCCTAATACAATCAATTAATATCAAGCATAGCTATTCTAGCCTAATTCAAGCACTTAAGGGCAAACACGATAATTCTTACCTATTCTATGCTATTTCCTAGCATGCTCAAAAAATCATACGTCTTTCTAGCATGATTCTAATCATGTGCTCTTAAGCGTGATTTTAAACATGTACTCCTAAGTATGATTCTAAGCATTCGCAATGAAAACAAACTCCTAAACATGTTTTTAACAAAGGAGGGAAAGATGACTTACCTTGACACGCATTTTCATCTTGGAAACCAAATAAGGATTAAACAATTCATAAGATCCTAAACATGCTTCTAAGCATAAAAAATAAATCTAAACATGCTTATTCTAAGCGTACATAAACCTAAACATGCTTAATTCTAAGCAAGAAAAATAAAGAAGAAAAGAGGAGGGAGAAGAGAGGACTACTCTCAAGACGTATCCTTTTCGGGGTTTAGAGCAATAGAACGTCTAAAAAAACTTTCAACTAGAAAAGACTCCTTGAATTCTCAAGTGTGACTTCAAGAGGGAGAAGAGAGGATTTTGATGTGTGAGTGAAAGTGAGGAGAGGGAGTGTTTATATAGGAGAGGGTGTGAGTTGAAAAACGAAGTAAAAACTAAAAAAGAAAGGCTCTAATTGAAAATTTCCAAAAAATGAGGGGGTTGTGGAAGAATTGCCGGCTGGCAGTGGGATAGCCGATCCGCTGTGAGTGGATAGCCAGCTGGTGGTAGGGCAATCATCGGCCAGATGTAGCCCATCGAAGCCCTTGGTTTTGCATTTTTTTCAATGTAGTCCCTTCTAACCTTTAGCCATTCAATCACCCGTAACTCTTTGAGTTCAACTTTGATTTGCAATCCATAAAATTCTGTGAAAACTAGACATCCATAGCTTTGCAATAGTATATGGTTCATCATCAGATTCCTTCTAGATTATTTTCTGTGATTTTTTGAAGTCATATGTCAGTTTTCAAAGCTTTTGGTCGGTTTCTTCTCATCATTCTTCCTTTTGCTTCCAAGGGCATTTCAATCATTTTCATTGCTTGAAATTCATCTACACTTCATCATCAAGCCTCAAAAATCAAGTGTCTATAGGGCTATAACCACTCTAAGCAAGTATTTAAAAAAAATGAAAGAAAACAAATAGACAATAAGTTGTGTGGTGAATGCCAAAGTGAATATGTGAATGAAGTTTAAGTGTGTACAAAGTAGAGTTGGTGCTCTCATTTAGGTCCTAAGATGGTTATGTGACTATAGGTGAGTTAGCCTTATAATAAGCATCCTTATCCTACCTTGACTATAGCCTCACATTACAAGCTTATTAAAGCCCTAATGATCCTTGTTGTTGTGATTAGCCTCCATTAGTGGAGAGTGGTGTGAAAAAAATGGGCTTAAGGTAGTCCTCATGTTTCATCATTCTTAGAGATTGATCACCAACTTATATTTGTATAAAGATATCCATGTTTCAAAAGGTAAAGTGTGTTTGGCTATGTACACATAAAAACAAAAAGTCTTGAATGAAGTGATTCCAGAAATGAAGTTGAGATTCTAAGCAATCATAATGCTAATGTATTCCCTTTGAGCTATTGAATTTGAGAAATCTTTGAAGAATTCATTTATGAATCAATTTGACCCATGACTCACATTTAAGTTATCAACTCACTTTATTTCTTTTGTGCTTAATTGTGTTTTATTTTGGTTTTTTTTTTTTTTTTTGCAAAAGCCTAAGTTTGGGGGGTATTTGATGCATTGCATTTTTGTAGTACTCCATCCTTACATTTTGTTGGTGTTTGAGAGTTTTTTTGTGCCATTTATGTGTGTTCTATTTTTTTATTTTTTTTACAAGTTAACATAGTCTTGGTGCTTTTTTGGAACTTTTAAGGAGATGATAAGATCAAATTTTTGAAGTGTAGGATACACAAAAGTGGCAAACAAGAAGCTTGAAGTAAAACTAGTCATTTTGGTCCTCTGTTGGACAACCAACTCTTCAGAATTAATCGTATTGATCCATAATGAATCAAATAATGAGCCATACCCCATTGCAAAACTCTAGAAGTCTAGTTTCTGGATAATTTTATAGTTCATGAATTGAAGTTATGTATGAAAAGTTATGGCTAAAGGAGTGCAGATGACTTAGGGCTAACTACACAAGGTTGTCACTAGGCTCCAGCCTACTTACACCGGGCTCTAGCCTACCAAGTAGTGGCACCACACCCCAGCCTATCCACAGTAGGTTCGAGCCCCAATAATGAGTCGAGCACTTTTCCCAACTCAATTGAAGCTTTCATCTTAGCTTGGTAGCTTCTCTCTCTACTCTCTCTCCTATATCTTGCCATGGGTTTTTAATGATGTTGCTTGTGCTTTATTTTATGGGTTTTGTAAGCTCTATTATGAACTAATTACTCTTAATCTAGAGGATTCATATAGCCTAACACTAATTGTTTGCCTTCATGGTTTGATTTTGAGTAAATGATTCACTTTGAGTTCATTTACATTTCCTTGTGTTTAATGCTTCTAAGTAGATGGGGACATTGATTAGATGATTTTTTATGTGAATTCTATCACCTGGGAGAGGGGTTTTCATGTATATTTTTAGAAACTATAACCTAGGTGTTGTAGATGACTTAAGAGAGCCTATGAACCGTTTATAGTCTTATGAAATTTGTACTCAATGAATGTTAATTGATTAATTTTAGATCAGGAATTTAAGATTGATTAATGAGCATTTTTCCCATTTGACACTCGAGAGAGGTAATAGGAATAAATTAGAGTTTTGACTAAGAACATGGAATGAATCAATTAGTGATTTCAACGCGGATAGGCATAAATGGGTGTTTGGTGAAAATCCATCCTCTAGATAATTTTCATCATTGAATTCCACTCTTGCTAAGCCCACCAATTGAACCTTTATTTGTTTTCATGTTAATTTGTAGTTTGCATTTTAAATTCTTAGTTTTCTAGATAAAATTGGATTGCTTTAAAACGGTACTTAGCTTGAAATTGATACAATCCTTAGGAATTATACTCTACTCACTCTTTATTACTTGTTGCAACTCGCATACTTGCAGTGTTTTGTGTGTGTTGATAGACTAGTCAAGAAAACCCATTAGATTATAGATTGCAAAATAAGAAGTTTATTTTTTTTTTTTAACTCTTGAGATGCATTCTAGTTAACTTGTTGCCATTTTGTCTTGATGATTTTTGAATTTTATACCAATGTTTTTTTTCACCTCTCTTTGAATTATTCAAATTTATGAACTTTCACATCTCTGTCATTTAACGAGTTGTTTACTCATGTACTCATTTAGCAAGTATTTATGAACCTTTCTTCACACACACACACACACATACATACTTTGATGCATAATTGTGGGTATTTTTCATTTTTGTTAAGTTACTATTCAAATAGTACATATGACTTTACAAGAAGGAACCTTATTGAAATCATATAAGAGGTCATTAGCATTCCTTTCAATCTAATTAATATCGTATACTATGCTTGTAAATACATTAACAATCTCCAGTTAACTTTTTTTTGTTACCAATTATTAATTATAGACCTTTCTATAATAATCTTGGATATTTTTGTAGAATCAGATAAAATTAAGTTTAACATAATTTTGATTACTAAAATATATTATTATAACATCTATAAAATAAAATATGTTTCTTAATGCTACACTTTTTTTAATAGGATGCAAGGCTAGTTTGAATATAAAAAATAAAATATAGCATAATTGATAACATATAAGTCTATAAAGTTATTAATAAGTTTGACATTTTATAGTTCTTTAAACTACAACATGATTTTATTATACGGATAACACTACAAGAAAATTACTCTTTAGCGACCAAATTTTCGGCGACAGATGGAAATTGGTAGCAGTATGTTTGATTCTACAACGAAAGTATACGTTCATAGCTAAAGGTGGTGGCCAAAGCTGAAGAAATAAAAAATTTTTTAGCGACCAACATTTCGTCGCCATATCCTTATTCAGCGACGAAAACAATGTTAGTTGCCGAAAATCAAGTGGTGCAAAATTATGTTTTAGCGACCATTGAATGTTTCATAGCTAAAAGAAGATTTTCGCGGCCAATTGTGGTCGCTAAAAAGGTTAAGAGATCTAGTCTCAAAATCATATTTTGCCACCGGAGAAGTGGTGGCTAGATGTCATATATAGCGACCAAAAGAAATGGTGACAGAAAATTTCATTCCGCGACCAACATTTCCGTTGCTAAAAGGTTAAGGAAATCGGTTTTTCTAAGTGATTTGGCTACCATAATGAATGGTCATAGAATGGCACATACAACGATCATATCAAATTGTAGTAGAAAATTTCATTCTACGACCAAAGTTTTGGTCGCTGAAATGGTAAGAAACCCCCAAGAGCTTTGGCTACCACTTTTAAATGGTTGCAGAATGATATATACAGCGACCAAATGGGATCGTAGCAGAAAATTGCATCCGGCAACCAAAGTACTTGTCACTGAAAGGGAAATTGGTTTTCCCCAAATGATGTTACTGCCACATTGAATGGTCACAAAATATACTACAAGAAAAATGGACTACGACAATGCGCATTTTGCGTTGCTAAAATGTTTTTGCAACGCACACCTAGGTGTTGTCGTTCTTGCTGCTGCGAAAAGTCTGTGACTTTACGCAACATACATATGCACGTTGCGAAAAGCAATTCTGCATGTTGTAGAAAATCTTTTGGCAACATGCAATGCGCATTGCGAAAAGATATAGAATAATAATGATTTAACCACAGCAATTTATGTTACTGTAGACCTCAATGGCAACGCGCAATGCATGTTGCAAAAAGAGAATGAGTAATAGAGTTTCAACAACACACAACGAGTGTTGCTATAGACCCTAATGGCAACACATATTGCGCGTTGTTTTTTATTTTTTATTTTTTTGTTATAGAGTATATTAATTTAGACAGTATATTTTTCTTAGACTTTTTATTGTTTTGTTATAGAGTACATTAATTTAGACATATATAATATTTTTATATTTTTATATGATTATAATATGAATAATTAATCATTTACTAATCAAATTAGAAAAGCTTATTTTTAATTTTTCATAATAACAACTATAACATATATAGATGTCTAATTATTAAATTACAATATTACAAACCTATGGTTTAAATTTGTTAAGATATTTTAAATATTAATTGTTAGCATTTGTAAAAGGAATAAATAATAAAAAAGTATTCACTAAAAGTAAATGCATTTGTTACATAATGATTATAATATGAATATTTGATCATTTATTTATCAAAGTATAAAAAATTAATTTTCAATAACTCGTACATGACAATTATGACATATGCATATAGATATCTAACATTATGCATTTATTAATGATAGTTGACTTGTACATATTCTGTTAACACTTTAATACATATGATAATTATGACATACTATTATATGTCAATAATTAAACTATCTCCATCATAAGTTAATTTTTTAAATTTGTAAAACATATTTTTAGTGTTTTTAAAATAAATAGATAATTGAAATAAATTATGGCGAAAATGAATGGAATCTTTTTGTTACATATATGATTATAATATCAATAATTAATTATTTATTGATCACTGAAGAAGAACTTTTTTGTAATTTCTCAAATAATAACTTTGACATATGTATAAAAGTCTAACTATTGTTCACATTTGTTAGATAATTATTGAGTTGTTGTGCCTATTTTATTAGCATTTTAATAATCAATAAAAACTAATTAAATATCATATAATGTTTTATATTTCTGTATATGGTTATTATATTATTTATTAATTTGTCATCAAATTATTTAATATCAACCAAATATTATATAAATTTAATTATGGACAAAAATTTAATTAATAAATAAACTTATAATTATCCAAGTCTAAGTATGATTCATTTAAATATTTTAATTTTAGATTCATATTTTAATTTTCATATTTTTTTAAAGACTTCTAGTGATAAAAATTTTGTCGCAAACGATTAAAATTTTATCGTAAATAGTATCTTTTTAGACTTTTAGCAACCACTTTAAAATTCCTCGTAAAATAAGGTCTTTCGCGACCAAAATTTAAATCTAAATTCGTAGCAAAAAGTAAAGTTTAGGCGGACTTTTTCCCGCCTATTAAATTTCAAAATTTTTACAACTTTAGCGACAAAAACTTTGTTGATAAAGACCAAAATTTCGTCGCAAAAACTAAATTTTATATGGACTTTTTTCAGCCTATTAAATTTCAAAATTTTTTACAGCTTTAGCGACCAAAATTTTGTCGCTAAAAACAAAAATTTCGTCGCAAAAACTAAATTTTAGGCGGACTTTTTTTCGCCTATTAAATTTCAAAATTTTTACAGCTTTAACGACAAAATCTTTGTCGCTAAAGACCAAAATTTCGTCGCAAAAACTAAATTTTAGACGGACTTTTTTCGCCTATTAAATTTCAAAAATTTTACAACTTTAGCGACAAAAACTTTGTCGCTAAAGACCAAAATTTCATCGCAAAAAAAAGAAATTCAGGCATATTTTTACCCGCTCCTATTTATTTCATATTTTTTAAATTCTTTCGCGACAAATTTTTTGTCGCAAAATGTCCAAATTTTGTCGCAAAAAAATCAATGCTTTTATTATATATACACCACTTAATCCTTTGGTTTTCTTCATTTTCTTCATTTTCTTCCTCTCTTCCAATTTCCTCTTCATTTTCATTTTCTTCTATCTCTTCCAATTATCTACTTCTCTCATTTCCCTAACACTTATCAAGGTAAATATTCTTACTCATTTTTTCTTTTATGTTTTAATATATTTACTTGCAAGATTTATATATTTTTTATTTTTTAATTGTCAATTAATATTAAACTTTTTTATTTAATAGGTATTTTGGAAGAGGGAATGCAATTGAAAATTCTTAAGTTCTTTATTTCTTTAACATTTGTTTTTTGTATACACTCATGTCTCATATCCTTAATTATTACTAATTAATATTTTTCTTTTTTTTGTTTTTAATAGGTATAATTGAAGATGAGGTGCATTTGAAGACTTGAAGATTTATACAAAGTCAAGCAACAAAAAATTTATTGGAGGATGAAGTTTTGTGATTTTGTATTTTTATTTTTTTATTTTTCCATGTACAACCAAAATTCTATGTTGTATTAAAGTTTTGTAATTTGGTATTATCTAATAAAATTATTCTCACAAAGAATTATGTTGCATAATGACATAATTTTGCCGTTTTATTTTAAAATTTATAACAAATTAAAATAAATTTGCATTTATAATCTACGACCAACAATTTGTATAAAACACCAATTGTGTTGTACCTTCTGCGACCAATGTTGGTCGCCAAATTACACAATCAGCGACCAAATCTTTCGTCTCTATATATAGTATATCGTCTCCAAAGTATGGAAGTTTAGGATATTCGGCGACCACATTTCATATATTCAGCAACCAATATATCATCACTATATATCATGAATCAGCTACGAAATATTGGTAGCCAAATGTCGGCATTCAGTGACCAAATGTGGTCGCCCAATATGTAGTGACTAACTTTCATCGCTAAATTACATAATCAACAACCAAAATGTTTGTCGCTAAATGAAAATATGGTCTCCATTAAGGATATTCGGCGACCAAATTACATATTTGGCACCGCAAATGTCATCGCTGAATCTCATGAATCGGCTACGAAACATTGGTAGCAGAATAGCAGCATTTAGCGACCACTTGCGGTGGCTAAATCTTTACCTACAGCGACCAATATTAGTCGCTAAGTTATGGTTTGCAACGACATACAGATTTCGTCGCTATGATTTTTTGCCACGAGGCTAGCGCGACCATTTAGCGACCAACATTATTTTCGTCGCTGAATCTTTCAGCGACCAATTTTTGTTTTTGGCGACCAACTTTATTGGTAGCTAAAGAGTGATTTTCTTGTAGTGTAACCTGCTATCTTGGTTGACTTTTATATACTTCATAAAAAAATTCAAAATCCCAAGTAAACCATAATCACTTATCTGTCTTTGTTTACTAAACAATCCCAACTTTCAAGCCTATCCTTTCACATTTGAATTCATTTAACACTTTACAAACTCATTCATCGATGAATTTTTAAATATTTTTTATTCCAATATTTTCCTAATTTTACTAGAAGTGAGATTACTTTATCTAATTCAATGCTTAGTTTTATAAATTCTCTACATATAAGAGGGAACAAATACCCTGTTTTTCATAAGAAATACCCACCTTCTCTTCTTTTATCATAAACTTATTGAATTAAATTTGCTTCTTTCATCTATCTATTTGTTTAATCTGATAAAGCTTGCGTTTCTTCTCTATCTTTTTCTCTTTTACGATTGGATTGTTATCTTCTTTTAAATATAAATTCATCAAAGGCTTCACATATCTATTGCTTATGCCTTCAATGACCGGGCAATTTTCTTTTTCTGTGGTCTTCGTAAGAGGCTTCAACAAGTATATATAAACTATTTTTCGAGAATTTACTTTCAATAGGTGATTCCAAATTTTTTTGTTCCCCATGCATGTGTAAAGATTCTTTTTTTTTTGCTGATTTTATTATATTTTGCCGATTTTATTTTATTTTGCCTTTTCATAATTTTTTTATTTTATTTTATAAATTTTGGGTTATCAAGGTTTTCCAACTTCTATTAATTTGTTAGTCAATTAATTTGCTTTGTTATACATACTATTAGCTACAGATATGATGCCAATTGAATTATTTTTCAAAATAAAGCAAAGCTTTTGGGTTCTATCTATTTTGTTCCAATTCCAACGATGAACTAGCTAGCCTTTCAACATTATGCATTTTGTGGATTTTAAACTTTTGTTTCTTTAAAAACAATCATGGTAACAAAAAACTGTTAATGAATTGTAATATTAATTATTTCCCAATTTCAGCATATTGTATATGTTAGGACCATGCCATGTGGACTGTCATGTGTCTTAGCCAATCTATGTGGCATCGATGTGTTGGCATTTTGGAGAAAACAAATCTTGTGATATTTATTACATTTTTACTTTCCTGTTTTAACTTATTGAGTTAAGTGTTACTTAACTAGATAATATATTCCAGGATACAGATTTATATTAGAAAAGTTTTTATTCTATCTCATTTTAGGAAAACATATTCATTGTAACTTTATAGTATATATCCTAATGTGATTTAGTTTTCCTACATCTTCAAGATTTATAGGATAATTAATGAATGATTTGTGAAGATCTTGCAGAATCCTTGCTCAAATAGAAAAGCTTGCTGGATGAGTATTTAAATAATTTAGCTTAGCTTATATCAAGTTAACGTTTTTATATGCAAGTTGCATGATTAAGCTTGAGTAGTGATAAGACTTTATAGTTATCATGAGTATGATAATCTAAAAGTTTTGGAGGTATGCAGTTATAAGAAATATAATAGTAAACTGTAATGTAAATCGGCACAAGAGGATTTTTACGTGGTTCGGTTATAAAAACCTACGTCCACGGACAGCTATAGAGCTGCAATTCACTATGTTCTTGTTTGTACAATCTTTAGGACCTTTTACAATGCTGACTCACTCTCACGCACAGACCTAATCTTTGACAAACAAAATCTTCGCAAAGATCCTAAACACTAGTGACACTACTCACTCTCTGTCACAGACAACTTAACAACACACTGTTAAGTTGCACATAACAATGACGTCTAACACTGAATTACATAAACACTTAACCCGCAAGTTATCCTCTACTAACTCACGCAGACTCAATCAACAACTCATGTATGATTTCTACCACTCATACATGGATCAAAAGACTCAAAGAATCAAATAAAAAAATACATTCCTTTTATATTGAAGCTCTCTTCTATGAATTCATGGAATGCCAAACTCAAGACTCTCTCACAACCAAAACAGCCAACACATTAATCTCTCAATCACGTTCCCAACCGCCTGAATAGCTTTGTATATATATAGTGAGAGGTCTAACCAAAATCTACTAGAAATCCTGTAAAAAATCTAATCATAATCATATTAGGATTAGGAGAAATAAAATAAGAAGTGTTATAAACAAACTCCAAAAGGAATTAGGACAAATAAATATTCTCCTACTCTAATTAGGATACAATATATTATATCCTAATATAAAGAGATATTTATTACAAATCAAATGCTTCCTAAAATATAATTCTAGAAACATTAAAATAGGAATAAAAATAATATTCTTGTTTTATCACAAGTTGATCAAAACTCATCATGTGCATGGCACATGTATATGTAGTAGACTTTGACACCAACAATCTCCTCCTTTTTGGCAACTTGTGATGAAAACACAAAACTATTTCTGATCAAAGAATATCATACATGATAAGTCAACCATAAAAATAAGCTGCCATGAAATAGCAAACGGAAATTATCATGTGTAAAGAATTAACCAGTGAGCTGTTACCAAACTCATAACAGAACACTGTCAGAATAAGTATATCCTGCAATCAAAATGACTTTGTCAAACTGATCAAGCAACACACATTAATCACTTCATGATCAGTGCAATCATATCAATCAATGCAATCAGATCATGATCAGAGCAAAAACATTCATCAACGCAAGATATCTTGAATGCACACATAAAGCAAACATAAGAAGTTCTTCTTACTCCCCCTTACTACTTACTTACATCCCTTGAGAAATAAGCAACAAAAATATAAACAAAATAGAAGTAAGTAACCACGGTAATATCAGACACAACAAAAAGATCAAAAAATCAGAAAACTCCTTGATCTCCCCCTTGATTTCAGCACAAGTGCCAAAAGCACTTAACGAAGGAACTTGGAACTGGAGGAGAAGAGGAACTGCCAATGTGCTTCCTAAGTTTTCCCTGTTGTGGTTGGAGTTGGTTGTGCAGAAGCTGCAGGAGTAGTGTGTTCTTCAGCTGTGTCAGAAGAAGTGGCAGTGACTTCAGCTACAATTCTTCGAATCTCCTCGTCACGTCTCTCTGCATTGGTTTCGGCCTTTCCATCTGCAACTTCCTTTGTGGATTGTACTTCTCAAACTTTTGCTTGATGTCGACTGTGAGAAACTTATTGGTCTGCAGAAAAAATTTCCAGAACAAGAAGAGAGAAGCAAGATGCGAGACAGGGAAGACACTGTTATGGGAGTATGGAATGAACAGGAGAAGCCCAAAACTGATTCGTAATATACTAGGACAAATTTAAAAACAATTTTGTTTTTAACAAAAATTAGTGTCAAATATATTTTCAAAACCGTTTCATAACTGACATTTATGGACAGAAATTCAAATTTGCTTCCAATTTGAATAAGGAATTCTAATAGAATCAAGATTCCCGCCACTGAAACTTCTCCCCCTCAATTCAATAATGCTGACATGGCATTTTTGACACATGGACACACAAGAAAATCAAATTTTGGATTAGCACAAATAGCACCGTATGTTATGAAAAAAACATAACAGAACACAGTTAAATATAACATAACAACAATATCTGAACATCATATGAATCATTCTAAGCAAGCATATTCAAGAGCTATTTTATTTTCTTTTAATTATTTCATCACTTAATCCAATTGAGTGATCAACTTGATCATGCTTCTCACACACACAAAAGTTAGTCTCAATGTGAATTTGCTAAATAATACAGTAGCTTTCACGTATGTATAGAGGTAGCCCTTTTCCATTTGAGTGGGTGACCTCACCATATTTTCTAGATACAATGAAGTTACTCTCAATGGATGGCTTTCACACATCATATACTGGTAGCCCTCTCTGTATTTTTCATTTTTAAACCAGTATTTAATTAGTCACACAATTTTTTATATCACAGCTCACACATGCTTAATTAGAAAAAAACTTATGATATTACAGATACAATTAACATAACAGTAAGCAGTGCTCATTCATGTAACTGACAAATGCCTAAGGCTTTTCTTAGATTTTCAAATCATGTTGTATTCAATGCCTTAGTGAACAAGTCAGCCAATTGTCTATCAGTGGAGATGTGTTTAATGTGTATCACCTTAGACTCTACTAGTTCCCTTATAAAATGGTATCTTATGTCAATGTGTTTTGTTCTAGAATGCTGAACAGGATTTTTAGAAATATTTATAGCACTAGTATTATCACAAAACACAGTTATAGGCTTTTGTTCAATATCATAATCACTCAACATTTGCTTCATCCACAATAGTTGTGTGTAGCAACTCCCTGCTGTTATGTATTCGGCTTCAGTAGTAGATAAAGAAATAGAATTCTGCTTTTTACTGTGCCATGAAACCAAGTTAGTACCAAGATAACAACATCCTCCTGAAGTACTTTTTCTGTCATCAGCATTTCCTGCCCAATTAGCATCACTAAACCTTGCAAGATAATCATTTGTATCTTTAGAAAACCATATTTCAAAATCAAGTGTTCTATGTACATACCTTATGATTCTATTAGCTGCTATAAGATGTGATTCTTTGGGATTTGCTTGAAATCTAGCACAAAGTCCTACATTAAAGCACAAATATGGCCTGCTTGCTATGAGGAACAGCAGGCTGCCAATAATGCTTTTGTACAAGCTTGTATCAACATCTTTTTCTGTATTATCTTTTGAAAGTTTTAGATTAGTACTGATAGGAGCTTTCATTGGTTTTGCATTCTCAAGCCCAAACTTCTTTACAAGATTTTTGGCATATTTTGATTGAGATATAAATATCCCATCATTCATTTGCTTAGCCTGCAATCTAAGAAAGAAATTTAATTCTTCTATAATGCTCATCTCAAACTCTTCCTGCATCAACTTAACAAACTCATTAATTTTGCTTTTGTTAGTTGATCCGAAAACAATATCATCAACATATATTTGTGCAACAATAAAATAGGTTGATGCATGTTTGATGAAGGTCTTATCATTGCTGCCTCTTTTATAACCTCTATTGATTAAAAAATTTGTCACCCTTTCATACCAAGCTCTAGGAGCTTGTTTCAAACCATATAAAGTTTTGTGTAATTTGTACACAAAATCTAGACGTTTAGGATCTTCAAATCCTTTTGGCTGTTCAACAAAAACTTCTTCATTGAGATTTCCTTTTAAAAATGCAGTTTTAACATCCATTTGATACAACTTAAAATCAAGCAAACAAGCAATTGCAACTGGTAATCTGATTGAATCAAGTCTAGCTACTGGTGCAAAGGTTTCATCAAAGTCTATGCCTTCTACTTGTGTGTAACCTTATGCAACTAGCCTAGCCTTATTTCTAACTACGTGTCCACTTTCATCAGTTTTATTTTTGAAAATCCATTTTGTTCCAATGACATTTGTACCTTCTGGTCTAGGAACTAATTCCCACACTTCATTCCTTTTAAACTGATTAAGTTCATCTTGCATAGCTTGAATCCACACTTCTTCTTTTAAAGCTTCTTTCACATTTTTTTGGCTCAACTAAAGAAACATTACATGCAAACCTTACTTGGTTTCTTACCTTGCTCCGAGTCTTCATCATGCCATCTAGTGTTCCAATGATAGAACTTATTGGATGTGCCTTTTGAATCCATGTGGGTGGATCTTTTCTATCTTCATTATTTCAGATTGGACTTTTGTTCAAATCTGAGTTGTCAAATGTTTCTATTATGTCAGGTGTAACAGCAGCTGTTTCCTCTTTCATAACAGCATCTTCCTTTTTGTTGTTGTCTGAATCTAATTTTTCTGTCTCTTCTGTGAAGCTGGTTATGCTTTCCTCTTGTGAGTACTTTGCATAATCATCAAGGTCATCAAATGCTACGTTTGCAGATTCCATGACTACCTTAGTTCTCAGATTGTAAACTCAAAATGCTTTGCTGTTTTGAGCATATCCTATGAAGACTCCTTCATCACTCCTTGGATCTAATTTTCCTAACAGTTCTCTGTCGTTTAACATGTAACACTCACAACCAAAGACATGAAAATATTTCAAATTAGGTTTTCTTCCTTTCAAAATTTCATAAGGTGTTTGATTAGTGCCAGGCAAAAGAAAAACTCTATTTGAAATATAACAAGCACTAATTATTGCTTCAGCCCAAAGCCTTTTTGTCAACTTCTTGCTAATGAGCATCACTCTTGCCATCTCTTGAAGAGTTCTATTCTTTCATTCCATAATGCCTTCTTTTCAAGGATTTTAGGAGCTAAAAATTCATGATCAATTCCATGATATTTGCAAAAGTCAGCATAGCTAACGTTTTCAAACTCCTTGCCATGATCACTTCTTATTCTCACAATCCTTCCAATGTTCCTATTTTGCTCATTTTCAAGCTTAACACAAAGATTCCTGAAAGCATCAAAAGTGTCAAATTTTTCTTGAATGACATCTACCCAAGTAAATCTAGAAAAATTATGCACACAAACAAATATATATCTCTTACCTGTAATGCTTTCAATTTGCATAGGACCCATAAGATCCATGTGAAGCAAATTAAGTATCTTAGAAGTACTAAGATGTGGATTTGATTTGTGTGAACTTCTGATTTGTTTTCCCATTTGACATGGTCCACAAATTTTATCAATTTTGTCATCAAGTTTAGGAACTCCTCTTACAGCACCTAACTTAGTTAATTTAACCAAGTCTTTGTAATTTAAGTGTCCTAATTTTTTATGCCACAATTCTCAATCCGAAATCCTAGCTTGAAATGCAATCTTTACCAAATAGCAATTATTTGAAGATCTATTACCTTCTAGAAAGCATTTACCAAATTTATCTAAGACCATGCATTTGTTTTGTGTGAAATTAATAATATACTTTTCATCACAAATATGACTAATCCTAATAAGATTAGCTTTCAAATCTTCAACCAACAAGACATTTTAAAAATTGGGTAGGCCTTTGACATTCAAAGTGCCTTTACCAATGATTTTACTCTTTGCTCCATCTCCATAGGTGACATTACCATCCCTGCATGCTTTAAAATCTATTAAAAACAATTTATTTTCAGTCATGTGCCTGGAATAACTACTATCAAAATACCATAAACCGTTAGAAGTATGTTCAAGAGTAGTAAAAGCAACATGACATACTATTTTGTCTTTCTTAACCCACTGCAGTTGTGATTTTGGTAACAGTTTGAATTGTTTTGATCTTTTATGCAAAAGATTCAACAATTTAAAGCATCTAGGCCCAATATGTCCCTTTTTACCACAAAAATAGCAAATAGGAATGAATTTTCTTACCTTTTTAGGACTTGATTTAAAAGAACTCATAGGAGAAACAAATGTTTCACTGCTCTTGGAATTAGGACTTGACTTTAAAGAGTTAGGTTCAAAATGTTTACCTGATGTTGAAGCTTTCACAAAGACTGTGTTTGATGAAGATGCAATATTACCTTTTGTATACCCCAATCCATATTTGTTGGAGTTGTCTCTTCCAAAACTCAAGACCTGATCAAGTTTGGCTGCTCCAATTTTGAGTTGATCAACACACCTCTTGCTTTCAACCAGTTCTGTTGTGATTTTCTCAATATGTGTTGTTTTGTTTGTCAAAACAGTTTTTAGTTCTGTGATCTGATTTTTAGCAAAGGATTTTTCACATTCGAACTCCTCAATCTTCTTCTTTAAGGCTTTAATTTCTTCCTTTTGATTCAGCCATTCACCATAAAGTGCGTTGTATGTCTCTTGCAACTCTTTATAGTATTCTGGTCCTTCTTCTTCATCTGAATGATCAATACTGATTTTGTAATTTTCTGTTATGTCAGACATAACAGCCTTTCCTTTGTCAGCTGCAGATGCAGTAAATACAGCAAAGTTGCTCATGCAGTCTTGATCTTCTAACTCGGATTCTGATTCATCACTACAAATTGCTGTCAGCCCTTTATTCTTCTTCTTGAGATTTGCACATTCAAATTGAATATGCCCATAACCAGAACATTCATAACACTAAATTTGCTCTTTCTTTTCAAGTTGTTTTGGCTTCTTTTTGTCATTCACCTTGCTGAACTTTCTGAATGTTTCTTCGCTTGAGTTTGATGGCTTTCCTTGATTCTTTTTCCTGAAATTTCTTTTCACAACTTGACATAATTTCTTGTTAGAAAGAAATCTGTTTAGAATCAGTTTCATTAAGCTCATCACTACTTTGATCATCAGATTTTTTAGTTTTCACATTAAATGCAATGCTTTCACCTTTTTGCTTCCTAGTACTTTGATTAATTTCAAAGCTTTGGAGGATGCCAATCAGTTCAGCAACCCTCATCTCATCAGTGTTTTTAACTTCCTCAATTGCTAAAATTTTGGGTTGAAATTTATCTGGAACAGACCTAGTTATCTTGCTAACAATTTCTGCATCAGTGAAAGTTTTGCCAAGCATGTATGCCGAATTTGTAATATGACATATCTTAGAGTAAAATTCAGAAATTGACTCATCCTTATGCATCATCAGATTTTCAAATTAAGAATTTAATCTCATCAATTTAGATCTTTTAACAGATGTAGTACCTTCATGTTTTACCTCAAGTATGTCCCATGCTTCCTTGGCTACTTTGCATCTAGAAATCTGTCCGAAGTTGTTTAAGTCCACTGCAGCAAAGATTGCATTAAGAGCCTTGGAGTTCCAACTGGATCGTCGGTATTCTTCATCAGACCATTCATCCTCTGGTTTTAGTTCGGCATTACCAAAAGCATTCAGCTTTATTGGCGGTGTCCATCCTTTAAGCACACTAGTCCATGCCCTGTCATCAAGAGACTTGATATACATCATCATTCTTACCTTCCAATATGAATAATTACCATCATCAAGAAGGGATGGTTGTGTTTCGGATCCTCTAGTGCGAATAAACTCCATCCTTCCAGATCAGTATGATCGTTTCTTCACTTGTCTATCAGTGAACCTGCTCTGATACCAATTGAAAGTTCTGGAGGTATGCAGTTATAAGAAATATAACAGTAAACTATAATGTAATCGGCACAGGAGGATTTTTACATGGTTTGGTTATAAAAACCTACATCCACGGACAGCTATAGAGCTGCAATTCACTATGTTCTTGTTTGTACAATCTTTAGAACCTTTTACAGTGCTAACTCACTCTCACGCACAGACCTAATCTTTGACAAACAAAATCTTCAAAAGATCCTAAACACTAGTGACACTGCTCACTCTCTGTCACAGATAACTTAACAACACATTGTTAAGTTACACATAACAATGATGTCTGACACTAAATTACATAAACATTAACCTGCAAGTTATCCCAAGTGTCTACTAACTCACACAGACTCAATCAACAACTCATATACGATTTCTACCACTCATACATGGATCAAAAGACTCAAAGAATCAAATCAAAGAAGACATTCCTTTTATGTTGAAGCTCTCTTCTATGAATTCATGGAGTGCCAAACTCAAGACTCTCTCACAACCAAAACAGCCAACACGTTAATCTCTCAATCACGTTCTCAGCCGCCTGAATAGCTTTGTATATATATAGTGAGAGGTCTGACCGAAATCTCCTAGAAATCCTATAAAAAATCTAATCAAAATCATATTAGGATTAGGAGAAATAAAATAGGAATTGTTATAAACAAACTCCAAAAGGAATTAGGACAAATAAATATTCTCCTATTCTAATTAGGATACAAGATATTATATCCTAATCTAAAGATATATTTATTACAAATCAAATGCGTCCTAAAATATAATTCTAGAAACATTAAAATAGGAATAAAAATAATCTTCTTGTTTTATCATAAGTTGATCAAAACTCATCATGTGCATGGCACATGCATATGTAGTAGACTTTGTCGCCAACATAATCAATAGGGATTGAAGTGTGATAATCAACAAGGATTGATTATCTCTTTGAGCAATTGTAATACAATTTGTGAAGGACTCAAATTGTGGTAAGTGCAGCAAAGTTTTAGAAGTTGGTTTGCTATGGATGGAGTTCTTAGTAATTAGAACGTAGTTTACATAGGATAGGTGAGTGTGAATGAATGAGAGATTTTACAATTGTAAAGTCCTAGTTTTTATAAACGTGAACATCATTGTGAATTGCAGCTTCGTTGCCCGTGGATGTGGGCTTATCTAAGCTAAACCATGTAGAATTCCCCTGTACAATTTTCAATTATGCCTATTTCATTTTACTTAACTGCTTTAGTTTTATCTTACGTAATAAGATCTGTGGCTTTAGTACTTACAATGTATATAGTAATATTAGATTTACAACCTTCATATAACCCAAACTTTACAATCTAATGTGGCATCTACATGGCAAAAAATCACCGTAAGAGAAAAAAACAAAAAAGAATGAGAGAAGTACATCACTACTAGGATTTTTCAATGCAGAGAATTATATCAGATTGTAGAGTTTGGTTCTATGTAGGTTATAAGTCTAGCATTGCTATTGTATATATAAATGTTTTATATTGGATTTAAGATAATTAATTTTTTTTCCTTATTTGAAGATTAAGAATCCATACTTAAATCATCCTAGCTTTTTGGGCTTATTAAACTCACAATGCTAGTAGGGATTGTAGGACGCTTTTATTCCATATCTTTATAATTAGAGACTAGTTACGTTTTCTTTACGTGTAATTTGTTTAAGATTGACCATGATTTTAATAAGAACCTGGACGTCTTAAATCTATATTCGTTTATTTATTTATGGATAGAGAAATTGTTTGAGATTGTTTATATTAATTAATAGATTATATTATGTCACAAATATGGATGGCAATAAGGCGAGTTGGGGCGGGGATTGCCATCCCCATCCCCATTCATAAAGACCATATCTATCTCCACTTATATCCCCAAACTAATAATGCGGGGCAGGGATAGGGATTCCCTAAATTGAAAAGTTCATCCCTATACCTAACCCTAATAGCCCCATTGCAAACAGTCAACCTTAAACTATAAAATCATATATAATCAAAATTGATAATATATCTATTTAACATAATAAATATGTGAAACTCAATCATTAAATTCATATTCATTAGAAATATCTATTTAGTATTATTATAATTTAATATTAATATATGTGGGGAGCAATTTCAAATGTGGTGTTTGTTATCTAAACAAAAGAAATGATTAGAAAAAATAAAATAGAAAAACACCAATCAATATGTTTCTACCATGCTGGACAAAGGTCTGAGCATACAGAATATTTTAATGGGTATTTCAAGTTTCCACGTTTTTTGCACTTAATTAATAACTTCGATCCTATCACCTTACTTTCAATACTTATATTATTTCAAAACTCATCTCCTATTATTTTTAATTTTAATGGGGATACGGGGCGGGGCGGGGCGGGGCGAATCGGGTTATATAATCCCTATGACAACCCCATTTAAAAACGGGTATGGTCCATTTGCCCCATCCCTGTCCCATCCCCATATCATAATCCTTCATCCCCACCCCTAATGGGTTGGATCACCAAGAGTCCCTAGACCCACGGGTTTACTTACCATCCCCAGTCACAAAGATTTAACTAACGGTAAATATAAACACGATAAAGGGGCAATTTTTTTTTTTGTCTAAAATCTAAATAGATCTTAATCAAATTAAAATCTGAATAGGTTTGAATATAAAATCTAAATCATATATATGTTTTTTTTATTTTAGTAGCTGAATTGAAATATCTAAAAACTAATGGTTTTACACATATATCGTTATTTATATATATTATTTTCAATTGTGTGATTTTATTTCACATAGTAAAAATATTTGCATACCAAATTTTGTTATGAATTTAATTTATTTAAATATATATAATTGGGTAAGGAAGGTATTTTTTTCAAAAAGAATTTGATATATAAATAAGCTAAATGACCATAAAATAATTTTATTATATAGATAATCATAATATAAAATTAGAAATAAATAATAATGTTTCAAAAATTAAAATATTAGGCTATGTACAAATTGGTCATAAAAAAATTTTATAAGGGCATTTAAGGGAATTAGAGGATTAATAAGTGATCCAGATATTTACATTCAGATAAAAGCTAAAACTTTTAGCTTGTTTTCATTTAGATGAAAATGTCTCAGATTAAGTTTTAAGTCAAAAAAAAAAAGAGAAAAATTGAGACCTAAAAAAAAGCCGAAGCCAGTAAAAAACCAATTCGCGCACGCTCCTATTTGGTCAAATACCTAGCGACAATTTGATTCTCCAACTTAATTAGTAGTATCTCTAGAACAAATATCATGATAATATCTAAAGTTTGAAAATAAGTTAAATTCACACTTTAGACTAAAAAACAAAAAAAATCAGCCTTAAGTCTGTTAGATGGAGATAATCTATATTATGACAGTATTAAGCTAATGATTGGTTAATATTTTTTTTCCTTTTGAGAAATATTAGTCATTCAACAACAAAAATTATATTATTACTAAATAAATAAAGTTCATATTATTAAAATAAGGAAATTTATTAATAAAACTGTTTATTTGTTGCTAAAGTAAAATATTTTAAGTGATGAATATTACTAAATAAGGCTCGACAATAGCCAAAAATAGTCAATCAATGACTAATTTTTTATTCCAAAAAAAGATGTATACTTTTACTCATAAAGTGTGATCATTGTTGAATAGCTTAATGTTGTTAAATTAAAGTACATATGGTGACCTAATAGAATCAATTAGAGTCAACTAGAGTCCAACCTCTGTTTCCAAAAATAGATACATTTAGTAATAAAATATAATTGTTTAGTGATTACAATTTTAGTTCCAAAAAAAGCTGATGGATTTAGTGATGAAGCATGTTAATTTAATTATCAAAATTCTAATTCCCCAAATGTTATATATTCAATGATGAAAAACATTCATTTAGTTACCAGAACTTTGATTTTAAAAGTGTTATACATTTAGTGAAGAACATAGTCATTTAGTGACAATAATATTTGGGGGAAATATTACAAATAACCCTTATCTAAGATCTAATACTATACATAACCCTGACATTTTATATAATATTATCCATAATCCTATCGTTAACTAATTTAGTTAAATTTATTACCTAAAGGATAAAAAAGAACTAAAGTTATTTGCTTAAGTATTAACGTGTTCATTTTTTTAAATAAAATAATATTATAAAACTTTAATGAAAAAAATCATAAATAACAAAATACATCAAATAAATACATCAACTACCAACTATAATTACAAACGTACTACTCTTCTATGAACTTATTTGTTTGAATAAGGATGATTGGTATTTTAGATTAATTTTAAAATAAATTTAAAATAATTTTGTTTTAGGTTTTTGTACTTCTTTCAAGGGTTATTACAATTTTTTATATTTTTTATCATTATAAAAAAGTTTCTTTTAGTTTTCAATTTTATTTTAGTTAGCTTAATTAATTTTATTTAATTTTTTAGCATTAAAATACTACATTTTAATTTTTTTATTTTATTTGTTTATTTTAATCGATCCTCTCTTGTTTGTATTTAGCTTCTTTATTTTTAATTTGACTTTTGTTATATCTCTTTTTTTTAAGTATTATAGTTTATTTTATTTAGAAGTTTTATATTTTGTTGTCTTTTAGTATAAGGTTATTAGTGAAAATTTTACAACTCTTTAATTTGAATGGAAACCAATTGTAAAATATTTAAATAATGAAAAATAGTATGGTTGAAGGGCATATTGGTTATTATATACATTTTTAATGTCTCATAAGACTAATTTAACAAAATTTGGTGGTAGTAAGGTTATTGATAATATTATATAAAACATGAGGGTTATGTTTAATGTTAGGCCTTACTTTAAGGTTATTTGTAATATTTCCCCTGATTTTGAAAAAATGATTCATTTAGTGATGAAACAAAAATATTTAGTAACATAGTCTTTTATTCCAAAAATGGATACATTTTAGAGATGAAATGTAATCATTCAGTGACCCTACATTTGATCCCAAAAAAGTGATACATTTAGTGATCAAATCTTTATTCCACAACAAGGTACATTTAGCGATGAAGGGCAATCATTTAGTGAACATATTAATTTGCATTTCTAAAAACTAATAATTTTTGTGATCAATTAAAATTAATTAGTGCTAAATGTTGATATCACTAATAAATTAACATTTAATTAGTAACCACTTCATCCCTAATATTATGCAAAAGTCAAATTAAACTTTTGCTTTTAGTCACCAAAAAATTAGTTTAGTGACCAAATTTCTTATTGTGTAGTGATTATGGACACACTAATTCAAGAGTAATTTAGTAGCAAAAATAATACTTACTAATACATTAAAAGATTAGTTACCATATATTCATAATGCTTACTAATTATCTTTTGTGACAATGTTATATTGACTGTTGATGCTAAAAATCGGTCGACCTCTAACTCACCAGTAACTGACTCAACCAGAGGGCTATGAATGAAAAGTGGAGAAAGATGGTGAAAGTGAAGGGTTTCAGGCCATGTGTTTGTCAATAAAGGCCACTACATTTCGGTGAACCATGCAAGGTTATAGTGATGTAAATGATCTGCACGCAAAGAGAAAACATGGGTCAGAGACGCCGATAGTGTTGCTAGCGATAATCACGTGATGCTCCATTAAGAGATTGAATATAGAGTAAAATATCTTGTCGATCAAGGAGAGACGTGATAGAGAGAGAGAGAGAGAGTTTCAGGCTAAAAAGTGTTGTAAACCTTCATTTGAAGTAAAGAAGGCTATTTATAGGAGATTTTACTCTTGTATAGGTGTCGCCATGCATGGTGTAGGATTCGCACCTCATTGCATGCAAAGGAGCTAGTGATGACACCTAACTAGAACCCATGGAGATGCTTAAAGAGCAAAAAGGTTCATTTAGGAGAAACATGGAAGCTTGTAAGAGTGTTAGTGAGACACTTGGACAAGATGCATCTTTCTTGGAGAACATCTGGAGAGAAGCTGTAGCCTTTATTATTTTATTAATTTTTGCCATGCAACACTTCGTATGGTGAAATTGATATTCGCGCTGTTCGTCAAACAAATTGGGTGTTCGTTATAAATTTATCTAGTCAACAAAAAGGTCTCAATACTGGGATTTTGTCGACCAAAGTGGGACGAAAGGTTTCTGGTCACTAATATTCATTACTTTAGTTACCATTTTTGTCATTGCTAGAAACCTTTTTTCTTGTAGTCCCTATATGTAGTAGCGCTCGACAAGATTTTTATGGGAGTTTCAATATCCTTCAAGCACTTTAATGTTGTAGCAAGAAACATCGAAACATCGATTGACAAGATTATTCTAAAAAGTGAGATAGCAAACCATAATTCGATGAATTTTTGCCAAAACCCTCTAGAGGATTTATTGTTGGAAATATTTGATTTCTTATAAGAAATTGGAATGGTGGGAGCTTCATTAGGGTCAGAAACCTTTCGAGTACCAACAAGTAAAAAAGACACGAGAGAAATGCCACCATTAAGGAAATAATACTGAAGAAGGCAACGAATAGTTAATGTGTTAAAAATAATTAGTTTTACATTGTGGCAATGGCCTACCATGAGATGGGTGGTTAAGAAACACTGAGAGGAGGGAAAAAAAAAAAAAAAAAAAAAGAGAGAGGAGAACAATCAAACTAATGGTTGCATTGTTTTATTGGTTATGTGGAATAAACTATGTATCATATTTTTTGGTCTTGATATGTAGAAAAACCTAGGAGTTAAACAGGGACGAAAAGGGGTATGTGACATTTATAAAAGGGATTGTAATAATATTTGCCTTTTAGCTTTACAAAAAAATTGCCCCTGTAATTTCAATAAATTATCCCCTGAATTCTGTTACAGAATGTTAAGAGAAATTTTTTTTTATTTGAAAACTGAATGTGTCTGAATTAAACTGAGAGTAATTGTATGCAGAGTGGAACCACAACATCCCCATCTCCCACCTCACCACCCCACCCCCCGTTTTCTTTTACTTACTAAGTCTCATTCCTAAATTCCCGTATTAAAAATTAAAATTGATATTATTTTCTCAATAGGTCTCATTTATTTCCTAAATTATTGTCGTAACAAGATAAAATATGTACTTGGAACATGTGAAGTTATCTGAGTGGAGCTAGTTGTGAGCATGCATTCCTTTGTTGGTTGAAACTTCATTGCTTTGCATGTTCAATAAAGCATGCCCCCACTACTAGAAAAGTAGGCTTTTACTGCACCCATTAACTGCAGGCATTTGAAAATGCAGTAAAACATCAAACTCTTTGGCAGGCTACCATGCACGCAGTAGAAAACTAATACATCTACAATGGTTTTTAATGAACCGCAGTAGAAGCTTATAAAATAATTTTACCGTTTCCTTCCTTTCTCTCTTGTCTATTTTCCTTCTCCCTCAGCAACCCAAATCCCTAGCTAATTTCCTTCTCTCGGATCAAATGCCCCCTCTTTGATCACCACCAGCAAACCCCTAGCTAATTTCCTTCACTCCTATTGAATCCCCTCGATGCCTCTCCATAATTTCCAATGATGCTTTTCTTCTTGGAAGATTAACATTGCTTTTTGCCAAGCTTAGGTCAGTACCACTTTACATTAACACTGCTTCAGATTTTACATTGCTGAGCTTTCTCTCAAACTAAAGCCTCAAGGGATTTGCAGAGCTTTCGAGAAGGGTGTGCTCTTTTGGTCGGCTTTTCTTGTAAGTAAACTTATTCAAAATGCTGTTAAATTTGTATGTGTCTTTTTTTGGAAAGCTTTTTCTTCTTTGTACTAGTGGACTATAACTATGATTGTGGGTTGGTCTAAAAATGCTGATTAATTATAATGCATGAGTTTATGAATTAAATAAGTTCTTGCGTGCCTCTGATGAAATATCTTTAAATAATTAGAAAGTAATGCCTCTGATTTTTAATTTAATTTTTTTATTAAAAGGATCGAACCATTGTTTTGTTTTTATTTTCAAGCCTTTTTCAGTTTCTGGGTAATGGTTTCTGGTGCTAAGATTCGAGGTGCACTATACTGAAGTATTTGTTGTTTAGAGTTTAGAAACACAAGAGGGAATATTTGATGCTGTGTTGAAGGGACAAAATGCTGTGTTGGAAGATGCAATGCTCTTAACCATTAGAACACTTGAGTGCTCATGAATTGTGATGTATGTATAATCTGAATATGTTTCTCTTATTGATTTCAAGTCGTATTATGTGCATCAAATTAAGGAGGTACTCACTATGTGTTCATTTTCCCTTAGTTGTCATTATCACACAATTCCTTTGTAGGTGCAAATCATATGAAGGGCGTCTAAAGTAACTAATCTAAAATATTTTAACCAGATTGGTTATTTTCATTTGGTTTTCTTTTTTATTTGGGAAATAACGAATATTGATTCAATTCATCTGCCCTGTCATCGCAAAAGATTTTCCAAGCAGATCATGCCCCACTAATAAACTCGATAGCATAATAGCTTTACTTGAGCATTTCCACTATTGAAATTACTACATTTCTTTCCATATTATTTTGCTACTTTTGGTAAATTGAGAACCTTATAGAATCAGTTTAAGCGGTTATTTCTTCATATTTATGAATTCAAAGCTAACTTATTGCAACTATCTGTTGTTCAACTAAATTCAAAGTAAAACAAAATATATTTGCTTCAAATTGTTTGTTTATGTCAACCTTAATCTTGCAGAAGTACTTTTGCATAATTGCTGTACAAAAACTATTCTTAAAGATATTTTCGCTACTTTTAGGAAATTCAAGTCCCTCAAAGATTCTGCTTAAATAGGAATTCACTATTTACTATAGCTTGCCATCTTTTTCAATTGGTTGTTTCCTAAAAATGTTCAGGATCGAATTGATTCATAATTTCTTCATCATTTCTTTAGGTTATCCTTATTTGAATTATTCTTAAATCGAATGGTCAGGAGTGGTTGATGGCGTGGCTCACTCATCAATGATTGATTGGATGAAATTTATTGACTTTATTTTTAGTTTTATGAGTTTTATATCATTAACTAAAAAATATTAATTTTCTGAGGTTTATATTCAAAGTTTTATATCGTTCCAATAATTAAGAATTTTGCTACTAGGTGCATTCAACTGGCATCTGTTTATTTTTCTATTTAAATGACTAGTAATTTTATAATTATAAGTACTCGTACCATAGGCAAAGTAGGATTTCTATTATTCGGCTTTTGAGGAGCTTAGGGAACTTTTGCTTAGTCTAAAGTTAAAATGTGAAAGCAAATTGGCTTGATTTGAGTTCTTCAATAATAAGCTGCGCTCGATTGTAGCTTCACTTTTTTATTTTAGTTGTTGTTTGTTACGATCCTATTTTTCATATGTGAAGTTAAGTTAAAATTATTTCTGCTTGAGTTCTTGGAATACTGTGTTGCTTTTGAGGTTATTCATTTGTAGATCTGGGGTATGCAATTTTTACTAATAAATATTTGATTCGATTAAGGTAGATTGGTTGTGAAATTTTAAAAGTATATGCTTTGTTTTTGTAGGATTATTACTTGTTTTATTTTTGACATAGGAGCAATCTCTTCACTTTCAAATTATTCTACTTAAAATGCAACTTGTTTTGTCTTTCTTTTTCTTCTAATAATCCTTAGTGATTTCTTTCAAATGCAGAAAGATTATTAATTTGCTTCATCTGCATAAAATAGTCAGTCATTTTTTGTGATTAAGGCAAAATTATTTTTTATTATTTTTTGTTTGATTATTTTTTGTATGGTTCTCAATTTTGTAATCTTTTGAAATGGTATCATCTTATTGTACTCTATTGAAAATTTTGCTAGGAAATCTATATACCAAAAATTGCTTAGGTGACATAAGCAATCTAGTTATTGATTTAGGATTAATTTAACTGCACAATAGGATCCAGCAAGACTGCTTAGTTTATAGCTTGGAATCAAACCAGAATGTGGATAAATGAATGAATTAATGTCCTCCAAACATTTTATAATTAGCTGAGAGAGCTGACCACTAGTTTTGAATGAGATGGTTGGGGAACTGAACAATTTGGAAGGTCTCTAGACCTCTTTCAATGGTCTAAATTTTGAGCTTGTATTACCAACTTTACTTAAATTTTCAATGGTCTAAATTTTCAATGGTTGGGGAAATGAATTGTTCAATGGTGTCTTTGAACTTAAATTTTGAGCTTGTATTACCAACTTTACTTATTATTGAAACCAAGTCAATTAATTTAGTATTGTCTATGTATTCGATGAATATGAATCAATTTGTTTACTCATCTTTTTACTCCTATTCTACCGGCTGTTAAGATTCTGGCCAATTTTATTCTAGTTTTTTAAAGTGAAAAACAATACATAAGATTAAGATATGAACTTATTTTATTCATGAAAATCACGAAAGGACTGAAATAAGGACACAACAATCTTAAGTTAAAATTATTTTAAAGAAAAAATATATTGCAATTTCACTCAACTTATAATTAGGCCTACGAATTATTAACCTGGTGCAAGAACTTAATAACTATTTAGGACATAATTGAAGCACTTGAACTAAAAGAAGAGATGTGTTATACTACATACGTGAAAAAATTATTTAAACCAACATTGATTGTTTGATTGAACATCACTAAACTTAAACTAATCAACAAGAGTCATTTTCTCTGAAAAACTCACCAATCCATCTTCATCAACATCTGTCTCTTCTCTTTTTATTATCGTAGATTTACTGGTTAAACCTTAGCTGTCACACACGTCTTTCTTTCTATCTCCGATTGTTTACTTTTATCTTTATTTTTAGAGAAAAATGAAAGATTCTCTCTTCTATTAGAAGTCCACCAGAGCTCTTGTTACTGCAACTAGAGATTTTCAGTCAATTTAAGGCAAGCCCTCACCAAACGTACAATAACCATTTAATACTTCACTTGCATTCTTTATTTATTCAAGACTTCAAGTTGTGGGAAAGTTGTTAGTTTTTCAGATACTTATATTTCAACGAATGTGGATATATGTTTTTGCTTTCTTTCTTTTTCCTGGGAATTTTCGGTGATTATTTGGAAATGAAGTTTTCTATGTTTTGTTTACTAATATGCAAACCGGATGCTCCGGAAATGAAGTTTTCTATGTTTTGTTTCCTAATATGCAAACCGGATGCTCCTTGACGGTGCTCATGATCTCTTTTCTTAGTTTAATGTTCAACAATATGTTAACTACATCATTTAAGCCACATGTTAGTCACTTTTTAATTACATGTTTTTCTAATATTGTCCATTATTTTTATTTTGGTAAATTGTTTGATCATAAAATAATTAGTATTTCGCCCAGCTATCTCCACTCAACAAAGCTTGGTTGTATATGCATTGGCTGTGTTTGGCTTTGTTGCATTGCGCTCCACTCCACTTTCTACTCTTCTGTCTGGTATCTCCTCTCTCCACTTTCGGTTTCTATTTAGTATTTTTATTAAATGTTTGTTGTTAATTAATGTTGGGTGTTTGGGATTTGTAGATGTTATGCAAATCATAATGCATAAATTCAATATTAGATAAGAATTCACAAACGGTACTAGTGGGTCCTGTGGAGGTCACAAGATGCAACTAATCTTGACAAGTTAACTGCCGAATTGTACTAATCATTATGATATTTGGTTGTAGAAATTGAGCTGAGTCAGCCAAGATGAATCTAATGTCAAGTCCACTCAACCAAAGCCCCCAATACCAGCCCACCGATGAGCCCAGCCCTCTTAACCACAGCCCACCACTACAACAGAAAGGATAATTTGCGGCGGGCTGAAACCACTGTAAAAGGTTTTTTACGGCGGTTTCTGTCCGACGTAAAAGCAACCGCAGTAAAAGATTTTACGGCAGTTTTTGTCCACCGTAAATAACTTTATACGGCGGTTTAAATGTTCGTGGTAAAAAGGTTCTACGAAATTTTGTGGCACTCTTTTACGGGGGTTTATGTACCGCTGCAAATATTGTCTATTTACGGCGGTTTCGAAACCGCCGTAAATAGCCATTTTATGAAACCGCCGTAAATAGCCATTTTATTTTTTTTTCACATATTTTTTCCATTTACAGTTCACAACATGTATTTAGATATAACAAAAACAAAAGATAAATGGAGCAATTAAATTAAAAATACAAATTCACCTGTGACAAATCTCTCAAAAGTGGCAATAACTGGGTCCTCAAGCTAAATTATTTCCACAAGTTACTCAGACCTATTTTCTTATGTCCTGAAAGCAAACATTAGCAAAAAAGAAAGACATTAGATTTTCTAAATTTCAACCATGAGCCAAAGATCTGCTGCAAAGAACAAAAAAATTAGTAAACTTATAACAAGAACTTGACTTGAAGCCAACCAAAATATAATTCTAATTCTAAAGAAGACAATAAAAATCAACAATAGTGATTTCATTTAGAAAAAAGATATTTGCGGTGCTAATTTAATTGATTTAGCTTTAAACTAGAGACTACTACTAAATATTTTTTTTTCCAGTGATTAAATTTTCCTCTTAAAATAGCTCTCTGCTTTTTTAACATTATTCAATTACAGTCAAGCTACTGGTTTAACGTTATCCTGCTTCTTTTCTTTGTGGGAACAGATTCGTAATAGAAACTTCTTGAGGAACAAACAGAAATAGATAATTTGAGTAAAGACTGGCATAAACCTGCATATTGCAATCCACATAAAATGTTTTATATGATTGAGGATCACGTAGTCAAGTTAAATTATTATCTGCTCCGAACACAAAGTCTGATCATCGATGACACCAATACTCAAACATCATCAACCAAAACCTAATAATGACTAATCACCTATCACACGGTTACTTGATTAATGTCAATTCTAAAACCAGATAAGAGCACAAAACATTGTTAAATCCCATATCCAGCATTGTTGTGAATACAAACACAATGAAATACATTGAACAACATACTAATAAAACATCTAAAACTTTCCACATATGTCCAAACCACCTTCCAAACGACCCAATTTTGTCACAGCATTACCTGCTTAGAAATTTTCTCCAAACCAACAAACTCCCAGCAGCAAACCAAAATAACTAGACAACAAATCACTAACACAAATAGGATGCCACATCTAAAATAGTAAATTCAAATTTCCCCTCTTTCAAGAAAGACCCAAATCATTATTCACATTCGACTTTCCAACAAAGCAAACAGATCAAGAACAAAAATTGAACACAGATGTGAGAGAGAGAGAGAGAGAGGGAGAGAGAGTAGTACATGATGGGAACACTAGTAGAGATCTCAGGGCAATGCATCTCACTATCACACTACTATAGCATCAGTAATTCATTGATCAACCTATGCAGAAAACCAATCACACAACCACTCCACACCAAATCGAACAACCACTCCACACCCAATCGAACAACTACTCCACACAATCCACAAAATCACGCACCACACAACAAAAATTAAACAAAAACCACCCAATCACACAACCACTTCACACCCAATCAAACAACCACTCCACACAATCCACAAAATCACGCACCAATCAGCAAAAATTAGACAAAAACCACCCAATGACACACTGCACAACACACCACAAATCGCATACCCAATAAAAAAAAAACCAAAAACCTAACTTCTCAAATCAAATCCACATACAACACGGCTTACCTATCAACGAGGATCTGTCATGCAAAAGCAAGAGGAAGGGAGACTGAGAGGAGACCTAGAGGAAGACCGAGAGGAAGGCAAACCAAGAGAGAGACACGGAGGGAGACCGAGAGGAAGGCAGACCGAGAGGAAAAGATGCTCTGTCACGCAGCAGCGATGGTGGATACGGTGGCAGCTGCAAGAGCAATGGAGGTAGCAATGACGACGACGGATAAAAACAGCATAGGGGTGGTCGATTTTGCGTTAGAGAGAGACGCGGAGGGAGACCGAGAGGAAAGAAATATGAAATTCGCAAATAGGGTTAGATGAAATTTGGGGAATTTTTATTACTTTTATACGGCGGTTTATAAAATCGTCGTAAATGAGTTTCCGCAAATACCTTTTACGACGGTTTTTAAAAACCGCCGCAAAAGGGCGCAGTATATACCCTGCTTTCTTGTAGTGCACAAAACAATCCTTACCAATGAAACCAGCCCTCTAAGCCCCCTAAATCTAAGCCTACTAAGGGCACGGCCACTTGTTTACACCAAAATATACTACGGTTATTATAGTATAAGTTGAGATGTCGAATCCACATATAGGCTTTTGACAAAAAAGGTTAGTAAAATAAAAATACTACAAAGGTAATAAAAATATAAAATTTAACTTTGAAGTGATTGGTTATAAAGAGACTACAATGTATAATAATTGAAAACAATCGATGGTAATTAAGAGATAAGGCATCGAGAATCACTTATATGTTTTGTAAATCTAATCCCCACTTTGATTCAACAATTATAACTCAATTAAAAGCTTCACATCCCAAACAATCAATCGGAAAATACGTATCGTAAAGCATAATTGATAAACACATGTATTTGATATGCATAAACTCTTTGCAGGCAATATTTACCAACAATGTTCATCCTTACAAGTTATCCAAGAGTGACAATATATCTATTGACAATATTGCAGTAAAAGATTAACTCATAAAACGAAACTACCAGTAACAATTATAATCCAACACGAATAACATAAAGAAAGCATGATTAAATTTATATGAAATTGAGAATTATAATTTATGGATTAAAGACAAATCACAAGATGAGAAAGAGTTTAACACATAAGCAAACGTACAAACTTTATAGCCCTTGAGGAAGAATCAAAGTAGAGAAATAGATAAACTACACATACAAGTTCATCTCTAGCCTTACCAAGAGTTCTAGCCGAACTAACAATTCATTCCCATCATTTCTAAAGAGAAAATACAAGAGAGAATTGTAATATACAAAGATATAGTGGAATTCAAATGATTTTTCTCCACCTCCATTCAACTCCTCAAGTTGTCCTTGTATAGATGATTAAATGAAACTATTTAGTATGAACCAATCTTCCACATTTTCGGTCACCAAACCTTCCACCAACTTGCAGCACATTTTTTACCACCAAAATGATTGAATTAGGATTTATGGAAAACATGAAACTTATAGCTTTTTGTCTCTCTTTCCATGGCCACTAGATTCATGCAATTTGGACAAGTCTTCTCTGAGATATGGTCAAAATATTGAACATGGGTTGGGCTAAGCAACAACTACAATTCAGTTTTATTGTGTCTCAATTTCGGCCCATCAAATGTTGGATTTGGGCTTTTGATTGTTCTTCAACTTTATGTAGGATTGAGTCATGTTGCTCCAGGTCCAAGAATCTCTACACTTTGATTTATAGATTGAGAGTAATGTCCATTTTATTAAACCTACAAAAAGATTTCCATTAATCACATTTTAGGGACAGCACTTTATTTCAAGATAAAGACTAAAAAAATGCAAAAGAAATGAAACAAATGTAAAAGAGGCATAAGCAAAATAATCATGCTAAAATATCATAAAAGTTTTACAATATTCACCAATTAGCATTAATTATTTATGCTTAAGAGTGTATTTTCATACGTTTATCACCACTAAACCCATGAAACTAGTCCACTCAACCCAATCCCACAAGACCAGCCCACTAATAAAACCAGCCCATTAATGACTAGCCCAGAAAACAATATCCGCCACTAAATCTAGCCCACCACACCAACCCACCAATGAACCAGGCTATTATCTAAATGAAATGACAAGAGAGAGATGAATATATGCCCAAAATGCCATCTCACGACCTAAACTAAATAACTTATTAAATAAATTTAATTTCAACTCACTACCTAAACAAATTATTTATATGAATTATTTTTGTTTTATTGAAGGAGAGTAGACATGGACAAGAGTTGGATTGACTTGGGAGATAGATTTTCAAAGCCATATGTAGATGGGGTTAATGCATTTCTTGATTTTGCATTTGACAATGCAGTTGGTGGCACTAGAATTTACTGTCCATGTAAGAAGTGTTTCAATCGGTATCTTTTGAGAAGGGACATAGTGAAAGACCATTTAATATTCAATGGATTTCTACCTTAGTACAAAAAGTGGACACTACATATTGAACCGTATACACCTATAAAGTCCAATCAAAATTCTGAGATTCAACATTCTGAGTTTGGTTGTGATTCTATGGGTGATGATATGGTTGGAATGATACATGATGCCATGGGAATTCCAAATATGGATTTTGGTGAAGGTAGCAGTACTCCATTAGATAATGATGTTGGTGCGAAGTTGAATGAGGGAACAAAAGGCTTTCTAAAATTAATTCAAGATGCCAATTGTCCTTTATATCCGGGTTGTGAAAAGTTTACATCACTTTCTTTTGTTGTTCGTCTCTTGAATATGAAAATGTTATGTGGATAGACAGACACATCAATGACAAAGCTATTAAAATTTTTGAAAGAAGTCTTTCCCAAAGAAGCAAAAATCCCTCCCTCATTCTATGAGCCTCAAAAAATAACTACTAAGTTAGGATTTACATATAAGACTTGGGATGCATGTCCTAACAATTGTACGTTATTTAGAAATGAACATGAAAACCTTGATAGTTGTGCAATTCTGTCATACCTCTCAATATAAAAAGTTCGATGGGCCAAATATTGTATCAACTTCAGAGGTAAAACTAGTTACTTTCCACTAGTTTCGAGATTACAAAGGTTGTTCATGTCTTCAAAAACTGCTTCTCTTATGCGATAGCATGTAGAGGGTCGCATTGATGATGGTGTGTTAAGACATGTTGCTGATAGTCCTGCTTGGAAAACCTTTGATGGAAAATACCCAAATTTTGTTGTTGAATGTTGTAATGTGAGGCTTGGATTGGTTGCAGATAGTTTTAATCCTTTTAGAACTATGTCTATAGCTCACAGTACATGGCCTGTCGTACTAATACCCTATAATTTGCCACCATGGTTGTGTATGAAACAAACATTTTTCATGTTGTCTATGCTTATTGATGGTCCAAAAGGCCTAGAAAATAAAATTGATGCCTATTTACAACCATTGATTGAAGAATTGAATGATTTGTGGAATGAAGGTGTAGTTACTTATGATGCATCACGTCAACAATTCTTTAAGTTACATACAACTCTTTTGTAAACTATTAATGACTTTCCAGCTTATTGTTACAGCCCGCCCAGTTTGCTTGTTAGAGTGGCCCAAATATGCATAAGGTTTGGCCTAGCTTCTAGAAAACTTGCAAGCCCAGCCCATCTTCTAGAATTCTCTAGCATGATAAGTTCTAGAATACTCTCTTGTACACATCTACTCTTGTACTTATCTACTCTTGTACATATCTAGTAGATCATTCTATGGTTCACTATAAAAACCCCTCCAATGCTCATTTGTAAATGATCCAAGCATCCAAGTAAATATAAGCAAAGTTGTAAGCAAGCATTCTTGTGTAATACAAAGCTTTCTTGCTTAGCAATACTTGTCTCCATCTTCCATCTCTTCTCTTCTTGCATACAAAGCTCTTTGGCTCAACGATCCTTTCTTCTCCTTGAGCGAGAAGGCAAATCACTAGGCTTACTTAGCAAATTTCGATCAAGTTGCCTAAGTGTCGCACGAGCGTGCTGCACAAACCTCTAAGATCGTGATAGTTGGTATCAGAGCACAGTTCGAGCATAAGAGCAAATGGCATCCGACATTGAAGTGACCATAGAGGAGCAAGTTCGTGGATGATAGGAGCAACCTCAACCACGCCAATAAGGAAAACGAGGTAAGTCCAAAGCTCCACCCTCGGAGTCTTTAGAGCCTCGTGTTGCTAGCTTAGAGCAAGCTATCTCGGGGATGGACAATGCAATTGAGGGCCTCTCTGACCGTTTCGAAGGCCTAGAGACAGAATATGGAGAGATCACTCAAGCCACAAAGTCCAACATCCTTGAGTTTAGCAATGCCTATGAAAAGGAGCTACACAACCTTACACGAGAGCTCGTGGGCTTGCAGACCTTTGTGGAGCATGAGTTGCAAGCAATCCGCGTGAAAGTGGAGGAAACTCGCACGAAATGGGAGAAGCATCAATGTGATGTGCTAACTCATCTTACACAAGCAGTCTAAACACCATGCACGTGCCTACTCCTACCACATACAATGGCACTTGTAACGCCACGGAAGTTGAAAACTTCCTATTCAGCTTGGAGCAATACTTCGAAGCCAAACATGTCCATGATGATGCTTCGAGGATCAGCATTGTACCCACATTCCTACGAGATATAGCCCAATTGTGGTGGCGTCATAAGCATAGCGATGCAGGCAGAGGTATCTTCTCCCTTCACACATGAGAGGACTTCAAAAGAGAACTTCAAAAGCACTTCTCTCCTAGCAATGCTGAAAATAAGGCAAGGGGCCGCCTCCGTCGATTGAAGCAAAGCGGCACCATTCGGAAGTATATCAAGGAGTTCACCACCATCATTCTAGAGATCGAGGACATGTCCGAGAAGGACTCTTTCTTGTACTTCCTTGATGGTCTCAAGGATTGGGTAAGAGTCGAGCTTGAAAGGCGCAATGTGTAAAATCTTGATGATGCCATAGCCGTAGCCGAATCCTTCATAGACTACACCTCCTAATCCAAGGATAGGAAGTCCAACCATAGAAAAGTTGGGGGAGAGCAAAACACCAAGAAGGATCATGCTCAAAAGGAAGGTGGTACACGTAAACCATCCAGGGGAGACAAGCGCGACACACCTAAAGGTAAGTCCGACACCTCTAAACCAAAAAGTCCTTACTTCACTTGTGATGGTCCTCATTAGGTGCGTGATTGTCCAGAGAGGAAGACCCTCAACACCCTAGCCGCTCAATATGAGGGCGTACAAAATGAGGAACCATAAGCGGGGATGGGTTCTTTCCGCACAATTGGTGCACTCAAAAGACCCACACATGTCCAAAAGGGTCTAATGTATGTGAGCACCACCATCAACGGCAATAATGTGCGTACGATGCTTGATACGGGAGCCACGCACAACTTCATTTCTGAAGAAGAGTCCAAACGGTTAGGCCTCAAATATGTCAATAGAGAAGGCACCATCAAGGCGGTAAACTCACCCATTAAGGCAATATTGGGAGTGTCCAAGGCAACGTCGATGCAACTTGGTACACGGAACGGTAAGCTTGATTTCTCCATTATCCCCATGGATGACTTTCAAGTAGTGCTAGGCATGGAGTTCTTCGACCAAGTCCATGCTTTGTCCATACCAGCCTCTAACTCCCTTAGCATCCTTGATTATGGCAGAACGTGCAGCGAAGGTAGAGAGCAAAATGCTTCCGCACTACAATTCAAACGGGGGATGAGCAAGGATCCAAGTTTCCTTGCCACCGTTTGAGAATTAAACGATGGGGAGGACATCACCATTTCCAAAGACCCATTGCCAAGACGAGTCTAAGCCGTCCTTGAGGAATACAAGGACACCATGCCCCAAGAGCTTCCAAAGAAGTTACCCCCACGATGGGAAGTGGATCACCAAATCGAGTTGGAGCTTGGTGCCAAGCCTCCAGCCATGGTGTTGTACCGCATGGCACCACCCGAACTTGCGGAGTTAAAGAAGCAACTCCAAGATCTCCTTGATGCAGGATACATCCAACCTTCGAAAGCTCTATATGGTGCACCTATCCTCTTCCAAAAGAAAAAGGATGGATCCCTCCGCATGTGTATCAACTATCGGGCACTCAACAAGGTAACCATCAAGAGCATGTATCCGATTCCACTAATTACGGAGTTGTTCGATCAACTTGGGAAGGCTCGATACTTCACCAATCTTGATTTGAGATCGGGGTACTACCAAGTGCGTATTACGAAGGGTGATGAACCAAAGACTGCATGTGTGACAAGGTATGGTGCATATGAATTTCTTGTCATGCCATTTGGCCTCACCAATACACTCGCCACATTTTGTACCCTCATGAACAAACTCTTCCATCCCTACCTTGATCGGTTCGTAGTAGTCTACTTGGACGACATTGTCATTTATAGCACAACTCTTGAAGAGCATGCGCAACATCTCCAACAAGTCTTCCAAGTGCTTCGTGACAATGAACTCTATGTCAAGAAGGAAAAATGTTCCTTTGCTCAACAAGAGGTAGAGTTCCTTGGCCACCGAATGCCCGTCGTAGAAGGCTTCTATCCACCAAGTTGGTCAAATAAAATAGTAATTGCCCTAATTAATTTTGGGGATGCTAACCATATGCGTAAAGTTCATTAACGATGCAAAGAGAATTCAATGTACATTTTACAGATTGAAATTGAGCTTGATGAGTGTCTGTGAATTTTTAAGTGTTTTTGCAGAGTTAACGAGAATCTAATGAGCTAAGAGATTGAAGGAGACTTTGTTGCCTATAATTTGTCTCAATTGTCTCACTTTAACATCGGTAGTCTTAACATATGTTTCCTCTCAAAAGTTGGTTATGTTAGAAGCATATACTTACGATGTTGAATCAATCTACATAAAATCACCACCCACAATTTGCTAAAGGGAGTCTCACCATACTCCCAAGTCAAAGAACACTCATGGATGTGTGGCTATTACTAGAACAACCACAATAATTCATAACTCAAAAAGCCTCTATAGACAAGGGTGGAGCTACGCTGCTCCATGAGGAGGCCCTGGCCTTCCCCAGCCCAATTTTTTTTTGTAAATAATATATAAAAAAGTTAAATTTTTTTAGTCCATATATTTGTAGTTTTATCAGTTGGCCCCCCACTAATTAATAGTTTTCTTTTAACATCCATTCTTAATATTTATTTCCCACCATTGGCCTCCCAACTATCAGTTTCTGGCTCTGCCTGTATCTATGGATTAGACCTATGAGAGATAATTAGGCCTGGCAAATTCTATACAGTCCATTAATACGACACGAACTTATTCGATAAAAACGTGTTTTGAATTTAATATTATCGGATCGGGTTATTAACGGGTTAACACGATAAAATCCGTTTGATATTAGACCGTGTTTGGGTTTATCGTATGAAAAACCGTTTCACCCGTTTAACCTGACACATCCGAAAAAGGATTGTCTCCCAAGTATAGGAGTGTCGAAGTAATAAAACCCAGTGAGACCGGGGTCGATCCACGAGGAAGGGAATTTAAGCGTTACAAATTATAAGCTAAATAAATGTGATATGGATGATTCAAAGAGGTGACATGATAATATCAACAAGTATGTAAGATGGTAGGTGGTATTACCGACCATTCAAATATAAAACAAAAAGCAAGAGGAGGTAAAACCATCCATGGAAATAGGTGGTATAACCAACCATAGTAAATTAAAGAACAATTTCATAAGGTGGTAGAACCTACCATAGTAAATAAAATAAAAAGTTCATAAACAATAGAATAATTAAAATACAAGAGGAATTAACACAATAACAATGAAGGCTAAGGTTAGGGGATCCGCCCTTGATATTTCAAATAAGGATAATTAACCCATTTTAGTTATATGAATTATATTTGTTTCATTACCAATATTTATACCACTTCTTGTAAATGGGTTCAAGCATCCAATGTGCCAATCACCATATGTCTACAACAAATCAAGGTTCCTAACTAGATTCGTGTCGGTAAGGAAGAACCATACATCATCTAGAAAGGATCCAAGCATTTGATGTGCCAAGGATTGTCGACAATGGATCAAGACCTCCACTTTACGAGTGGTGTCAAGATTGATTAAGAAATTAAATATAAATCATATTGAATAAACATTATAAGATTAAGATTATTAAGCACATATTAAGGGTTAGAGAATCCTTATTCTCATATCAAGGGTTTTCACCCTTTCACCTTAGCAAAAGAGAAATTAGAAGAACATTATAATAGAAAGAAAATAAAATGCAAGAAAAAGGAAATTCATTAATAACATAAACACACAAAACACAATACAAGATCCTAGCCAAAGCCAAAATGTTCCAGCCAAGGCCAAGATGCCCTAATGGGTCACAAGGCACCTCTATTTATAGATACATCCAGGGGCAAACTTGTCAAATTACAAGGGCATAATTGTCAAATATTAGTTGTAAATATCTTTGACAATTGGGATCATTAGGCACCGACTTTGACCATCAATTTTGACATCAAAATGTTGTGAATTTTAATCACATGTCTTCATGAAAGTTGTAGATATTTCTCTCAGCTTTCTAGAACATATTGATTTGCACAATTTGGATACGTATTTTGAGAGATAAGGTCCAAATACTGAGGCCTGGTCAGACTGGGCCGAGACTGTAGATGGGTTCACTTCAAGCCCAATTTTGGTCCACTAAGAACCCGAATTTGATGATGCTTGTGAAATGCAATCTTGTAGACAATTGAATCAGCTTTCCAAAACATTAAAATTGCACCATTCTGATCTATAAATAGAGAGTTATGCCCATTTTACCGAACCTGTAACAAAACCAAAATTAAGAGGAATTAATTCCAAAGATGCAAAAGCTACAAATATGCTTAAGTTGAGGAATTTAATGACACTATTAATGCAATATGATGAACTAAACTCTTATTAAACATGCATATTTAAGTGTTCATCACACCCCCCAACTAGCTTATTGCTAGTCCCTAGCAATTTAAGCGTTATTATTTAGAAGTGATTTATAGAATTTTACATCCAAGGTGGTCATTATTGCACTCTCCTTGATTTTATCCAAATAAACAACTCTCAACCATTTTATATTATTATTTTTTTTTTATTTTTATTTTTATGACTAATGTAACACTTCAGTCAAGATATCAATAAACAATCCTTTTTTTGCTCAGTGGGGGGCAACACATGACTGTGGGGCTATTAGAAGAAGCCATATCGGTTTTAAATATTTGTTAGGCTAACAACTTTAGGTAGGGGACATTCATTTATTTTATATATATATGTGTTTTTTTTTTGGAAAGAATGCATCTTTAACCCATGTAGCGAGCCTTAGGCTAATGGCTCCCAGAACAGTTGGCCTTAGGGCATTAGGTGTTAAGACACCCCTTCGAGCTTAACGACTCGGGTTGTCGATGCTTTATTTTTGCTTAGAAACTTATGGATAGTGCAATGTTCAATCCCATTAAGCTTTATCCTGAATCCATGTAACGAGCTAGTGCCCATAGCTCCCAAACAGAGTTGGTCTTTAGGGTATAGGATGTTAGGCACCCCTCGGGCTTATTTGCTCGAATTAAGGAGGCTACGAGATCAAACTTATCCACAATTGCTTTCTCTTCTTCTCTTCTTTTTTTTCACTTTTTTTTGCTCTTTTTTTCCTTTTTTTCCTTTTTTTCTTTTTTTTTGACTTTCCCTTTCTTTTTGTTATTATCCTAAACAAAACAAAAAAAACTCAAATATTACAACATTTCATTTCGCCATCCACAATCATGCATCAAGGTGTGTGTGTGTGCGAAGAAAGGTTAATGAATACTTGCTTAATGAGTACATAAGCACACAATTTTTAAATGATAAGGTTGTGAGAGTTCATAGATTTGAATAATTCAAAGTGAAATGAATAAGACCTCCTGTTATAAAATTCAACATCAAGTCTAAATATACAAGTTAGCAAATGGAGTTCATAAAATAAAATGACAATATTGGTTAGAAGGGTTTCAAGAGTTCAAACTGGCCCTCCCTACTCTGCCATTCCTGACCCAGAATGCGTCTCAAGAGGATTTGAACTCCTTACACCGCACTATGAATCTAATTACTAACTCGCTTTTTTTTTTTTTTCAAGAAAAAAGAAAATTCAAGACACACTTATGTCTACTATCCTTCCCCCCCAACCAAATGAAACATTGTCCTCAATGTTTAAATGTAGAGAGATAAAGTATAGGAGACATTACCTGAAGCTTCTGTTATTCAAGAGAGATGAACTGAAAGACTCATAAAATAACATGCTAAAAATAGAATAAAAGACAAAAAAAATTACAAACGGAGATTCAGATCAATTTGCACTTTGGTTTTGCCCCTCCTGCCCAATAATTTGAGTAACTAGCTGGGTCAGGTTCATACTCATTCTTGTAATTTGTCAAGTAGCTCACCAGCAGAAGTGGCAGAAATAAGGATCTTTCTCGCTGAATGAGGGATAAAATTCTGTTTCACAGCTGCATCAACAAAACTTATCAAAGGATCAAAGAAATTTTTGACATTCAACAAACCTATGGGTTTTTTATGGAGATTCAGTTGGGCCCAAGAGGCAATTTGAAAAATTTCTTCAAGAGTGCCAAAGCCCCCTGGTAAAGCAATAAAGGCATCTGAATTGATGAGCATATGTGCCATGCGTTCATGCATAGAGGAGACTTGTAACTCATGCCGAACCGTTTTTCCAACAATGCTTTCTATAGCCAAAGCTTAGGAATAACTCCTAAAACTTGACTACCTCCTACATGTGCAGCTGTGATACGCAACCCATTTTAACCCGAGGCTACCTCCCCCATAACCCACATGAATCTTTCTTTCAGCTAGTAATCTACCAAGATAATTTGCTACCTCGACAAACTCTTCACTTTTACCTGGTCGAGATCCACAGAATACACATATCCTTTGGATTGACGTTTTGAAGTTCCCTCCATGTCTATGCAACTCTCTAACTATGTGTGAAGAAGAGAATAAGAGATGTGGTATTTATGGAGTGCAAAAAGTTATGCTAATGATGATATCTATCTAGGTAGCTCGGTTGTTTGTTGAAAAATTTGACAATAATGCATAAAAATTCAAAAGATGATGAAATAAGACACCATAAGTCAAACGAAAGATACAAATTCAAAAATGACAGCTATGAGGTATTAAAATTCAAAAATGATGGCACGCATACATATGTACAGGTAGTTGTGACTGTGGCTCACATCTTCCTCTGGTTTTACGTCCAGAAACGGCTTAAACACCTTCTATGAGTTGGGGATATGCTTCCCATCCAGTTTTCTTATAAAATGGCAAACAAGGTCGTTTTGAGTCAGATTCCCAAGACTATAGCGTTCCTGCTCATCTCGGAATTGTGTCCACAAATTAAAAATTTCACGCTGCACAAGTCCACAAGAATGCGTCTCAAGAGTCGTTAGGATATCATCCAAAGACTCCTTACTCAGTCCATTCTTGATGAACTGTAGTTTATCCTCTCGATTGTTAGACAAATATCCCAAGGAGCGGCAACGCTGGTTACAAGTCCATCTTGCCCATCTGGTACAAACTTGTAACCTTTTTGCTCTTCGCTTTTTGGCGTAAGAGCTTTTTCCTATACCTGGCATGTGAGACATAAGATTATCTGAAAATTCATAGGAAAATCGAACCTTGGCTTCAATTAACCATCTTAAATCAACAGGAATACCTTTACGCATCAACAACCTTAGTCTTTCTGCACGGGCTTTATAAATTTTAAGCAAATCATTTTGAGGAAGAGAGGGAAAATGTTTGTGCAATTTTGAGAGAATGGTGTCCATGTGAAGAAAATGAGAGAGAAGAAAAGAAAATGGATGCAAGGTGAGCAAAACAGGTTTAGGGGAACTGAAAAACCGACTTTAAATGGCACGGAGTACCGTAGCGCCATTGACCGGGTAAAATCAAATCCTTAAAAAGGATCAATTAAAGCAATGGACTCTTCGTTTTGGTCAAAATTATCAAAGAATGGTTTTAACCGTTGTCCATTAACTTTAAACACATTACCATTCTTTGTGTTCTCAATTTCAACTGCTCCATGAGGGAAAACATTTTTAACAATGAAAGGCCCAGTCCAACGAGACCGAAGTTTACCAGGAAACAAATGCAATCTTGAATCATACAAAAGAACTTTTTGTGAAGGTTCAAAATATTTTCTAACAATGGATTTGTCATGAAAAACCTTCATTTTTCTTTGTAGATTTTAGAATTTTCATAAGCCTCATTCCTGATTTCTTCAAGTTCACTCAGTTGGAGTTTACGTAACTTGCAAGCATCATTCAAATTTGTGTTGAATGTTTTAATGGCCCAATAAGCTTTATGCTCAATTTTCACAAGCAAGTGACAAGGTTTTCAATAAACTAGTCTATAAGGAGACATTCCTAATGATGTTTTAAAAGCAGTTCGGTAAGCC